>OY992889.1:37097204-37160621 GCA_963921405.1 Cepaea hortensis
AGATAAATATACACACACAAACGACAAAACCTACAATAGGTCTCCTTCTACGTGGATCACTCCCCAGTATGAAAGCCCGAAAAGCTAAAGAAGCGCGCCAACAACCCACACTGACGGAATGAAAAAACACCACAAACCAAATGAAAAAAACACCAAAAACCAACAAGAAGTATAACCGCAAGGGCAAAACATTCAACTGAAAACAAAGGCAGTAAATCTGTACAAACAACTACAAAGACTGAACGATTTATAAACCCAGTCACAAGACAGAAACCTTAGTACAATAACTGCTACTGAAGACCGGTTGAACGAGGCCTAATTTTTGCATTTTATTTGGTTATGGATCAAGATCATCCAGCTTTCTACAGGAAAACATCGGGATACAACGTCATAGGACGACTCCGAAGAGTTGGTTAATGGAGTAAAACAGACATTAACTAAATCAAATATGACAAGCAAAAAACATGCAATTACATGTACCTCTTCTCGGCTACACTTCCGTCACGACAAAAGCAGTAGGACAAAAGAAGAAGTAAGAAGTTTTACGAATCTGATAGGATAAGATGCGTGTGTTTGAAAACTACCCCGCATTGTGTGTGTGTGTTTTTTTTTATTTTTTTTTATTTTTTTTTAAATTTAAAAATATTAAACCCCTTCTTCTCTCTTTTCCTCAACCACCTTGCCTAGAATTGTTTTCAAATTACTATACCGGCTCCGTGGCGATGAGTTTACGGGACGCAGTTCGTGATCCAGCATGCCCAAGTTCGAAACATCTGCGCGTGATTTGGCAGCACGCCGCGTTGTTGAGTTTTCTTACGAAATGGCAAACTACTCAACGTAAATGTGCCAAGAAATCACAACAAGCAATAAAATGCTGTTGTTGACTGCAACGTCCCGTAAAGGATATGCAACTAACTTTTTTATGTAATGTGACTATGCTGTTTACATTTGAAGTAAATAATTCTGCGTTCTGTTTTTTTTTTTTTTTTTTACAATTTTTACGGACCTTGTCGAGTTACATTACCACGTAATACACATTTATTTATTGTTTTATTGTTCATCAGCTATAATTCATTTATCAAAACGTATTTATATACAGCCTATGAGATTAGCAAGAACTCTGCAGCGTGTATCTCAGTAATCTAATAAACGTTATATTGCGCAGTGTTTCTCAGTCTCTAGATGCGCGTTACATCGTAGACCCATGTTTATAATAAATGCAGGTTACTTGGATGTTGTAAAAAGGAGATACTAGGCTAACGAACGAAAAAACAAACTTTATTTTCAAAGGGTTAAGAATTGGGCACGCAGGCCCGTCTAACATCTGCCCTTCTATCACTCTCTTCCATACATTATTTCATTCACACATCATTCAAGGCTAACAGAGAACAGCAACAATAATAAAAACTTATGCATTATAAAGACATGGGCAAAATGCGAACATCAAAACTACACGACACAGTAAAATTAGATAATGGTCTGACACTTATTAGCCATGTGGAATATACTGGCCTACCAAAAGGGGACTGGCTGTTATACTAGGGTTTTGTTGTTATTATTATTATCACTATTATTATGGGGGAAGGTAATCCGTACTGAGATAGTGTTCGAGTAATTTGCGATTATATGAATAGGGATTGGTGATGTCTTTGATTTCTTGTGGAAGATTGTTCCACAGCTGAGCTGCAGAGTAGGCTACTTTAACAGGCTGGTCACCACTTGGACACGATACCCTGTGTGGTTAATAATTGTTGAACTCAATCGTGAATATTAAGGTCCCCGATTTTCTGAAATTAGCATGTCACTATAATTGATATTAAAATACAATTGTTTTTAAGCAATGTCCTTTTATGGGTCTGCCATGTGATAGCATAATCAGATGTTGTAGGCCTAAGAGCAAGGAGGAATAACTGGCCAAATCGTTCTCTCACTTTGGCAACCGCTGAACGTACATGTCTAACTAACGTCCGATCTTCCTCATATCATCACCAGCTCAGTTAGCTATCAACTTCGCTAGGCACCCAAATTCCTTGAAGTATAAATACAAAAGCCATATTGTAATTGCGTTTGTTCTTCTGTAGATATGATCATTTTAGTCAGTTCGAAATGGAACCAGAAGAAGCGGCAGACCATGTAAACCAGGGGTGTCCAACCTTTTCAGCAGGCGGGCCAAATTTTAGAAATAATATTTCCTGCCGGGCCACGCACCTAATTTTTTTGTTAAATTTAAAGTAAACAAGCAAGCGTGCTACAGCTTCGACCACATCGTCGTTTCCCACTCCGCGGGCCGCAACATGACTACCAGCGGGCCGCATGCGGCCCGTGGGCCTCGTGTTGGCCATCCATGATGTAAACGATGGTCATAGGAGAAACAAAAGTCCATGGGAATCTTGATATATGAAGCCCATGAACGGACACTCTCCCCGCAGTTTATATTTCACATCGACAACGCAAGTTACAAACAAAACAAGATTAGATGAGATGAGATGAAGCGTTGAAATCATTTGATCAGCCCGTGTTCTACTGATCAGTTCAGTCCGTCCGTAAAGTGGTGCTGACGTCAATAGATCGTCCCACCTCCATTGTCCCCATGTTGATCATCATCAGGTTATTTAGTCATATTACTGGTGTTGAAGTCATCTAATTATGTCACCCCATTGTCCCCTGTCCTCGGTAATTCTCTCAGCTCAACGTAAGTCTGAGCCCAAGCTTTCCTCCATGCATACGTGTCGGGGTTGTCACTTGGACATGTTCGTGTCCTCTTGTCCTGGATATTTCTTTCAGTATTTTCAATATTCGACTTCGAAATATCATATTGTGACCAACGAGAGACAGTAATTACGAATGTGTATTTTTGTAATATTTTGTTGAACTGTATATATCCGGAAGTGTAAACACATTAACAATAGACTAAAGAAATCGGTTTACATTATAACTACACCGAGATTGGGACAAATCACGACGTAAACTCTTATTTCTTTACTAGAGAAATGAGTATCTTTTTTTTTAGGTTGCAGTCAACACCAGCATTGTTCAGCTGTTGTTCATGTTCTTGGCAAGATTACGCTCAGTAGTTTGCCATTGCTTTCTGAGCTACCGGCCCATATAACCGGTAAGTAACCAACGCGACGCGCTCCGCTGCCGAATCTCGCGCAGCTTGTTCTTCACATGGATATACGGGATTACGGAGAAAGTCATTAACCTCTTCGCCAGGGAGACCGGAGTATCTTAGCACGCTGGAAAATACAAATAAGTACTGGGTTTTACAATGAAAGAATGAAACAGTATTAATAGGTCATAATTCTGAACATTATGAAGATAATGGAGGCAGAGGTGATGTCGTTTTGAGAGATATGTTATGTATGAACTGAAAGGAGGTCAGCGTGACCGAATAAATAAGAGTGTTCGACGTGAAATACACAAATAAAGCGTGTGGGAAGATATAATTGCAAGAGAAGAACAGAAAAAATAGAGAAATATTTTATGTGGGGATTCAGACAAACTGGGAAAAAAAATTAAAATATCAATCAATCGGGTGCCGTCTACACAATAAAAGTTGGCTTAAACGGATCTCCAAAGCTGGACCTGATTGTATATTCTGTCAGATTGCTGTTCGTCCATCCCTTGATGTTATCTTCCCACTTGTATCGTTGTGTCTGCTATTAGCTAGCATGTCTTCCACCTACCCTCCAGTATGGTTTTTATAAGAGTGTTATGTCTTTTAACGTGGCCGAAATATTTCTTGCGTCTGTTTTATTTCTGTCATAAACTGTATTTCCATTCCCAGCTCTACTAGAATCTATGTAATTTGATTGTTTTTGTTTCCATGAAAAACGAAATATTCTTCCATTAAGATACGTTCAACATTAAAGTTATTAAAATATCACATCACAGGGGGGTTTGTTGAGAAATGGTGCTGCAGGTCAGAACGCCAATGAAAAAGATACGTGTAGAAAGATGTGTTGCTTTCTTTTTCAGTGGTTATATTATGTTTAATTTTAATGGTCAAGTTTTTCCAAGATTAAACTATGTTTATGTTATAATACCTGCATACAGAAGAAACATAAACAGTCGCAAATAGTAGACAGATCAGATCAGCCGAATGGATAAAAGCGGTCGTTCTTAAACATATGCTATGTTGATACCGAAGTAGCGGGTTCAACCCCTATATCGGTCAGTTGGACTAAAATGTTGATTTCTCGTCCTTGGCTTTGGGAACGTGAATTACAAGTACTTCTGAAGTCGGAGTGGGTTCGCCTGATGACGAGGGGCATTGGTTATAGGGAAAGTTAATCCCACACACAAAATCAGTCTATTGCATTAGAAGTAGAAGCACGCGTATGGACTTTGCTTGAATTCAAAAGCGAGCGAACGTAAAAAAACAAAAAACAAAAAAACATAATTGGACAGCTGTCGCCAAAACATATCGACCACAAATGTTGCCCTCTTCAAATATACAAGTTAATCCGTTTTAGAACGGGAGTAAATCTGTCAGCGCGCGTGAAAGCTGCGGTAACTACCTCCGACGGGGAGACAACATTGACTTACTCAGATAAGGCAAAACTGTGAGGATTTTAGCGTGCGTGAATATGTGTGTGAATGTGTGTGTGTGTGTGTGTGTGTGTGTGTGTGTGTGTGCCCGTGTATCTGCAGGCCTCAGTATGTACGTGTCTATATGTGTAAATGGGCGTGGTATGTCTTTGCGTGCGAGTGTGTGTGTGAGAGAGTATGTCCATGTGTTATTGTGCGTGCATGTCTCATTCTTCTTCTTCTTCTTCTTCTTCTTCTTCTTCTTCTTCTTCTTCTTCTTCTTCTTCTTCTTTTCTTCTTCTTTTTCTTCTTCTTCTCTTCTTCTTCTTCTTCTTCTTCTTCTTCTTCTTCTTCTTCTTCTTCTTCTTCTTCTTCTTCTTCTTCTTCTTCTTCTTCTTCTTCTTCTTTCTTCTTCTTCTTCTTCTTCTTCTTCTTCTTCTTCTTCTTCTTCTTCTTCTTCTTCTTCTTCTTCTTCTTCTTCAGCTTTCCGAGCCATTGAGGTTCTTTGCTCCATTCGTCCATAACGCACAGAAAATATACACAACAACGACAAACCTACAATAGGTCCTTCTACGGATCACTCCCCAGTATGAAAGCCCGAAAAGCTAAAGAAGCGCGCCAACAACCCACACTGACGGAATGAAAAAACACCACAAACCAAATGAAAAAAACACCAAAAACCAACAAGAAGTATAACCGCAAGGGCAAAACATTCAACTGAAAACAAAGGCAGTAAATCTGTACAAACAACTACAAAGACTGAACGATTTATAAACCCAGTCACAAGACAGAAACCTTAGTACAATAACTGCTACTGAAGACCGGTTGAACGAGGCCTAATTTTTGCATTTTATTTGGTTATGGATCAAGATCATCCAGCTTTCTACAGGAAAACATCGGGATACAACGTCATAGGACGACTCCGGAAGAGTTGGTTAATGGAGTAAAACAGACATTAACTAAATCAAATATGACAAGCAAAAAACATGCAATTACATGTACCTCTTCTCGGCTACACTTCCGTCACGACAAAAGCAGTAGGACAAAAGAAGAAGTAAGAAGTTTTACGAATCTGATAGGATAAGATGCGTGTGTTTGAAAACTACCCCGCATTGTGTGTGTGTTTTTTTTTTATTTTTTTTTATTTTTTTTTAAATTTAAAATATTAAACCCCTTCTTCTCTCTTTCCTCAACCACCTTGCCTAGAATTGTTTTCAAATTACTATACCGGCTCCGTGGCGATGAGTTTACGGACGCAGTTCGTGATCCAGCATGCCCAAGTTCGAAACATCTGCGCGTGATTTGGCAGCACGCCGCGTTGTTGAGTTTCTTACGAAATGGCAAACTACTCAACGTAAATGTGCCAAGAAATCACAACAGCAATAAATGCTGTTGTTGACTGCAACGTTCCCGTAAAGGATATGCAACTAACTTTTTTATGTAATGTGACTATGCTGTTTACATTTGAAGTAAATAATTCTGCGTTCTGTTTTTTTTTTTTTTTTTACAATTTTTACGGACCTTGTCGAGTTACATTACCACGTAATACACATTTATTTATTGTTTTTATTGTTCATCAGCTATAATTCATTTATCAAAACGTATTTTATACAGCCTATGAGATTAGCAAGAACTCTGCAGCGTGTATCTCAGTAATCTAATAAACGTTATATTGCGCAGTGTTTCTCAGTCTCTAGATGCGCTGTTACATCGTAGACCCATGTTTATAATAAATGCAGGTTACTTGGATGTTGTAAAAGGAGATTACTAGGCTAACGAACGAAAAAACAAACTTTATTTTCAAAGGGTTAAGAATTGGGCACGCAGGCCCGTCTAACATTCTGCCCTTCTATCACTCTCTTCCATACATTATTTCATTCACACATCATTCAAGGCTAACAGAGAACAGCAACAATATAAAACTTATGCATTATAAAGACATGGGCAAAAATGCGAACATCAAAACTACACGACACAGTAAATTAGATAATGGTCTGACACTTATTAGCCATGTGGAATATACTGGCCTACCAAAAGGGGACTGGCTGTTATACTAGGGTTTTGTTGTTATTATTATTATCACTATTATTATGGGGAAGGTAATCCGTACTGAGATAGTGTTCGAGTAATTTGCGATTATATGAATAGGGATTGGTGATGTCTTTGATTTCTTGTGGAAGATTGTTCCACAGCTGAGCTGCAGAGTAGGCTACTTTAACAGGCTGGTCACCACTTGGACACGATACCCTGTGTGGTTAATAAATTGTTGAACTCAATCGTGAATATTAAGGTCCCCGATTTTCTGAAATTAGCATGTCACTATAATTGATATTAAAATACAATTGTTTTTAAGCAATGTCCTTTTATGGGTCTGCCATGTGATAGCATAATCAGATGTTGTAGGCCTAAGAGCAAGGAGGAATAACTGGCCAATCGTTCTCTCACTTTTGGCAACCGCTGAACGTACATGTCTAACTAACGTCCGATCTTCCTCATATCATCACCAGCTCAGTTAGCTATCAACTTCGCTAGGCACCCAAATTCCTTGAAGTATAAATACAAAAGCCATATTGTAATTGCGTTTTGTTCTTCTGTAGATATGATCATTTTAGTCAGTTCGAAATGGAACCAGAAGAAGCGGCAGACCATGTAAACCAGGGGTGTCCAACCTTTTCAGCAGGCGGGCCAAATTTTAGAAATAATATTTCCTGCCGGGCCACGCACCTAATTTTTTTGTTAAATTAAAGTAAACAAGCAAGCGTGCTACAGCTTCGACCACATCGTCGTTTCCCACTCCGCGGGCCGCAACATGACTACCAGCGGGCCGCATGCGGCCCGTGGGCCTCGTGTTGGCCATCCATGATGTAAACGATGGTCATAGGAGAAACAAAGTCCATGGGAATCTTGATATATGAAGCCCATGAACGGACACTCTCCCGCAGTTTATATTTCACATCGACAACGCAAGTTACAAACAAAACAAGATTAGATGAGATGAGATGAAGCGTTGAAATCATTTGATCAGCCCCGTGTTCTACTGATCAGTTCAGTCCGTCCGTAAAGTGGTGCTGACGTCAATAGATCGTCCCACCCCATTGTCCCCCATGTTGATCATCATCAGGTTATTTAGTCATATTACTGGTGTTGAAGTCATCTAATTATGTCACCCCATTGTCCCCTGTCCTCGGTAATTCTCTTCAGCTCAACGTAAGTCTGAGCCCAAGCTTTCCTCCATGCATACGTGTCGGGGTTGTCACTTGGACATGTTCGTGTCCTCTTGTCCTGGATATTTCTTTCAGTATTTTCAATATTCGACTTCGAAATATCATATTGTGACCAACGAGAGACAGTAATTACGAATGTGTATTTTTGTAATATTTTGTTGAACTGTATATATCCGGAAGTGTAAACACATTAACAATAGACTAAAGAAATCGGTTTACATTATAACTACACCGAGATTGGGACAAATCACGACGTAAACTCTTATTTCTTTACTAGAGAAATGAGTATCTTTTTTTTTTAGGTTGCAGTCAACACCAGCATTGTTCAGCTGTTGTTCATGTTCTTGGCAAGATTACGCTCAGTAGTTTGCCATTGCTTTCTGAGCTACCGGCCCATATAACCTGTAAGTAACCAACGCGACGCGCTCCGCTGCCGAATCTCGCGCAGCTGTGTTCTTCACATGGATATACGGGATTACGGAGAAAGTCATTAACCTCTTCGCCAGGGAGACCGGAGTATCTTAGCACGCTGGAAAATACAAATAAGTACTGGGTTTTACAATGAAAGAATGAAACAGTATTAATAGGTCATAATTCTGAACATTATGAAGATAATGGAGGCAGAGGTGATGTCGTTTTGAGAGATATGTTATGTATGAACTGAAAGGAGGTCAGCGTGACCGAATAAATAAGAGTGTTCGACGTGAAATACACAAATAAAGCGTGTGGGAAGATATATTGCAAGAGAAGAACAGAAAAAATAGAGAAATATTTATGTGGGGATTCAGACAAACTGGGAAAAAAATTAAAATATCAATCAATCGGGTGCCGTCTACACAATAAAAGTTGGCTTAAACGGATCTCCAAAGCTGGACCTGATTGTATATTCTGTCAGATTGCTGTTCGTCCATCCCTTGATGTTATCTTCCCACTTGTATCGTTGTCTGCTATTAGCTAGCATGTCTTCCACCTTACCCTCCAGTATGGTTTTTATAAGAGTGTTATGTCTTTTTAACGTGGCCGAAATATTTCTTGCGTCTGTTTTATTTCTGTCATAAACTGTATTTCCATTCCCAGCTCTACTAGAATCTATGTAATTTGATTGTTTTTGTTTCCATGAAAAACGAAATATTCTTCCATTAAGATACGTTCAACATTAAAGTTATTAAAATATCACATCACAGGGGGTTTGTTGAGAAATGGTGCTGCAGGTCAGAACGCCAATGAAAAAGATACGTGTAGAAAGATGTGTTGCTTTCTTTTTCAGTGGTTATATTATGTTTAATTTTAATGGTCAAGTTTTTCCAAGATTAAACTATGTTTATGTTATAATACCTGCAATACAAAGAAACATAAACAGTCGCAAATAGTAGACAGATCAGATCAGCCGAATGGATAAAAGCGGTCGTTCTTAAACATATGCTATGTTGATACCGAAGTAGCGGGTTCAACCCTATACGGTCAGTTGGACTAAAATGTTGATTTCTCGTCCTTGGCTTGGGAACGTGAATTACAAGTACTTCTGAAGTCGGAGTGGGTTCGCCTGATGACGAGGGGCATTGGTTATAGGGAAAAGTTAATCCACACACAAAAATCAGTCTATTGCATTAGAAGTAGAAGCACGCGTATGGACTTTGCTTGAATTCAAAGCGAGCGAACGTAAAAAAAACAAAAAACAAAAAAACATAATTGGACAGCTGTCGCCAAAACATATCGACCACAAATGTTGCCCTCTTCAAATATACAAGTTAATCCGTTTTAGAACGGGAGTAAATCTGTCAGCGC
The DNA here is from genome assembly GCA_963921405.1 of Cepaea hortensis. Taxonomy (NCBI): domain Eukaryota; kingdom Metazoa; phylum Mollusca; class Gastropoda; order Stylommatophora; family Helicidae; genus Cepaea; species Cepaea hortensis. The sequence goes on from OY992889.1 coordinate 37,106,744, forward strand.
GCGTGAAAGCTGCGGTACTACCTCCGAGGGGAGACAACATTGACTTACTCAGATAAGGCAAAACTGTGAGGTTTTAGCGTGCGTGAATATGTGTGTGAATGTGTGTGTGTGTGTGTGAGTGTGTGTGTGTGTGTGCCCGTGTATCTGCAGGCCTCAGTATGTACGTGTCTATATGTGTAAATGGGCGTGGTATGTCTTTGCGTGCGAGTGTGTGTTGAGAGAGTATGTCCATGTGTTATTGTTGCGTGCATTCTCATTCTTCTTTCTTCTTCTTCTTCTTCTTCTTCTTCCTTCTTCTTCTTCCTTCTTCTTCTTCTTCTTCTTCTTCTCTCTTCTTCTTCTTTCTTCTTCTTCTTCTTCTTCTTCTTCTTCTTCTTCTTCTTCTTCTTCTTCTTCTTCCTTCTTCTCTTCTTCTTCTTCTTCTTCTTCCTCTTCTACCCTTTATTCCCTACTTGGAGCACATTCCTTCAACCATCTCACGGCATACTCAATGTTGTCTACTATCTCCTGCAGCTGGCTCAGCTTCCTCCCGACAATATTCATCTCCATTGCTAATTTCTTTCTCCGTGTGTTTCATATCTCCCTTTATTTTCGTTTTCTCTGCTTTCCGGTGAAGGGACTCTCTAGTCTAGACGAAGTTTGATTTATTTTGACTTCCACACATTTGCTAGTGCTATGAAAATGCCTCTTTTCTTTTGTATTCTTATTTTAACAAATCCGTCTGTTCTGTTCCCACATGTTAGTTTACTTTAATATCTATGTAGATGTTCAATTCCATCTCTTACCGTGAGGTTTTACCAAGGGAGTTCAGATTATCATTTGATTTGTTCTCATTATCTTTGCATTTCCCTCCCTTATCAATTGTGAGATTTGATTACTGTGAGCTCCCATCAAGTCTGATTAGTTTATCTTGAATTTGATTTCGTGACTGGGACAGGCGGACAATGTCATCAGCGATGTGTAGGTCAGCATGGCCAAATGGATACTATCACTCGTTTTTTAAGCATCCAGTTTTAATCATCCAAGTGCTAATGCCTACACCGGTCATTTGGACTAAAATATTGACGTCTTGTCCTTGTCTTGGGGAGGTAAATTACAAGAACTCATAAGTCGGAATGGGTTTGCCTGATGGCGAGGGATACTGGTAATAGGGGAACTGTATTCCCCACGCAAAAAAAAATCAGCCCAGGGCAATAGAAGTAGTAGCACATTTATTGACTAAGCTTGAGTTTAAAGTGAGCAAACACAAAAGAAAAAGAAAGAAATCGGCTGTCTACGTCATCAGTCTGTGTTGTCAGACTCCATTACATTCCATTTCTAGTGGCAGTTATTGTTGTTTTTACCATGCAGTCTATAGTCAAAAGAATAATAACAGGTGACAAAATGTTTTCCTGTCGCACTCCTGATCTTATTTCAAAGGTATATTTCTCCCCTTGAATACCTCTGCATGTCGTGTTATTATTTAATGCCTTTATACAGTAAATGATTTTCTGTGGGATCTCACAGTGCCTCAGAGCGATTCCCATACCAGTGCCGGCAAATGCCTTTTCATAGTCCAAGAACTCGCTACCTTGACATCAGTACACCGGAAGTTTAAGAACGAGTGTTATTATCTATTTGGCCATGCTAACCTCCATAGTTATAGTGATTAGGCTCAGAGGGAGAGAGGGACAACATACTTTACTGTAAAACGGTTAAGAATTTGGCATGCCTGATATTATGGCTGTCTTGTCTTTCTCCTGTCATAAATTATTTTATGTATACATCACTTGTTAGCTTAACCGTAGTAAACAACAATAATATATACATTGCAAATGCATTGGAATATGCAAAACGTCATAAAAAACAAACAGAAGGAGTGACATCCGTACAGAAAAACAGTGGCACATGTACACAAATTCAGTGGCACCTGTACAGAAAGACACGTACAGAAAGACATAGAACATATGTATAGAAAGTTTTGAGAGACTCAGACAGACACACAAAGAGAGAGAGAGAGAGAGAGAGAGAGAGAAGAGAGAGAGAGAGAGAGAGAGAGAGAGAAAAGAGAGAGAGAGAGAGATTGAGAGAGAGACACACTATATGAGATACTTTAGAGACAGAGAAGGTCAGAGTGGAACATGTAGAGATGAGAGGAACAAACGAGACTAAGAGAGGCGCAGACACAGAGAGATGGAGAGAGAACTAAAGACCGATATAGAGTGAGACTCCGAGGCAGAGAGAGATAGCTGAAGACCGATAGAGAGAGAGATTCGGAGGCAAAAAGAGAGAGAGAGAGAGAGAGTAAAAGATCGACAGAGAGAGGCACTTAAAGACCTACACACACACACACACACACACACACACAAGTATCGAAGACAGGGATAGAGAGAGCTAAATACCGATAGAGGGAGACTTGGAGAAACACACACAAAGCTTAAGACCAACAGAGAGAGAGAGAGAGAGAGAGAGAGAGAGAGAGAAGAGAGAAAGAGAGAGAGGGAGAGAGAGAGTATCGAAGACAGAGAGAGAGAGTTAAATACCGATAGAGAGAGACTTGGAGAAACAACACAACAAAGCTTAAGACCAACAGAGAGAGAGAGAGAGAGAGAGAGAGAGGGGGGGAGGAGAGAGAGACTCTGAGACATACAGAGAACGAGAGAGAGAAAGAACGCGAGAGAGTATCGAAGACAGAGATAGAAAGCTAAATACCGATAGAGAGAGACTTGGACACACCCACACACACACAGAGCTTAAGACCAACAGAGAGACAGAGAGAGAGAGTATCGAAGACACAGAGAGAGAGAGCTAAATACCGATAAGGAGAGACTTGGAGAAACACACACAGAGCTTAAGACCAACAGAGAGAGAGAGAGAGAGAGAGAGAGAGAGAGAGAGAGAGAGAGAGAGAGAGTTATCGAAGACAGAGAGAGAGTTAAAATACCGATAGAGAGAAACACACACAGAGCTTAAGACCACAGAGACAGAGAGAGAGAGAGAGAGAGAGGGGGGGAGAGAGAGACTCTGAGACATACAGAGAACGAGAGAGAGAGAAAGAACGCGAGAGAGTATCGAAGACAGAGATAGAGAGCTAAATACCGATAGAGAGAGACTTGGAGACACACACACAGAGCTTAAGACCAACAGAGAGAGAGGCACACAGAGAATGAGAGAGAGAGAAAGAAAGAAAGAGGAGGGAGAGGGAGAGGAGAGAGAGAGAGAGAAGAGAGAGAGAGAGAGAGAGAGAGAGAGAGAGAGAGGAGAGAGAGAGAAGAGAGAGAGAGAGAGAGAGAGAGGGAGAGAGAGAGAGAGAGAGAGAGAACATTACATTTACCTTCATGAACTCCACACTAGACTCCAACGGATGCTCACGTCGAAACAACAATAGGAAATTCTCTTCCATCGGGAGCAACTGGGCCAGCTGAAACAGAAACAACACATTGTAAGGGCTTCCCTGACACATAATGTGGGGTCAATTTCCGTTAAAACGAGGTAGAGTTATTTACCTAACCAGTGTGGTTTCGGGATCGAGACCATTCTCAATAAAATGAGTACTATCAATTTCTACGGGAATGTGTCAACGTCGGGGAATTATTGACCAAGATCAATCCACTATTTCTTAGACCAATCCGGGACTGGATCGGTGATGTAGTCAATATCATTGCTGACGCATTTACTTGCCATGACACTTCCTAGTTTGTATTTTAGGCTAGCGGGAACTGGGAGCTCTAGTCAATGTAGCAAATAGATAACCATGCCTGCCTCTGCGCTGTGCACTTAAAGTTGTTGACTTCCTTAATATAACCTTCCATCTGCTGTTGTACACGTAATCAAATGCTTAAATACATAGACTTGTTTCGGACTGGTTCCATTCACTTTAATGATGCACTTGGGTATAGATTTATTCTTTATAAATAACCATTACTTCCGATATTGTTATTATTCAGACAAAGTTATTTGTTTCGGTTTTCTTTGCAATTAAATATAGTATTCTAGGGTCTGTGTTTCATATTCAGCGACCAAAAACCATGTCATCAGCATAATGCAAGCTTTTTTTTTTTTTTTAATGACAACCATATGATATTCCTGGAAATACTAATATGGATCTCATGATTATTTCGCTGAACAAAATAAACAGAATGGGTGGCAGCATACAACTGTGTCTAGCATCCTGTTTAATATGTTGAAAAATTCCTGATGATAATACATTCTAGCAAAGCCTTATTGTAGTCAATGAAACATATGTATGCATGTCCGTTTATTTCAATCATTCGTTCATTGTACGCAAGATAAATACGACGTTGTCTGTGTCTTTACCTTCTATAAATCTAAACTGCTAATTCCTATTTTCTGGTCTTATTTTACTTCTTCACATTTTAATTCTCATCAGTATTACATCAACCTGGCACATATGCTAAATTTTCATATTTTTCACAATCTGTTGCACTAGATTTCTTTGGGTAGAGCTATGAAAATAGATTTCTAGAGCTCATGAGGTATATATTAATCATAGCAGATATCATTGAACAATTTATATAATAATAATAATAATAATGATAATAATAATAATAATAAGAAGAAGAAGAAGAAGAAGAAAATAAAGAAGAAGAAGGAGAAGAAGGATGATGGAAGAAGGAAGAAGGAAGAAGGAAGAAGGAAGAAGGAGGAAGAAGGAGGAAGAAGAAGGAAGAAGAAGGAAGAAGGAAGAATGAAGGGAAGGAAGGAAGAAGAAGGAAGAAGAAGGAAGAAGAAGGAAGAAGGAAGAAGAAGGAAGAAGGAAGAAGAAGGAAGAAGGAAGAAGGAGGAAGAAGGAAGAAAGGAAGAAGGAAGAAGAGAGGAAGAGGGAAGAAGAAAGAAGAGAAAGAAGAAGGAAGAAGAAGGAAGGAAGGAAGAAGAAGGAAGAAGGAAGAAGAAGGAAGAAGGAAGAAGAAGGAAGAAGGAAGAAGAAGGAAGAAGGAAGAAGAAGGAAGAAGAAGGAAGAAGGCAGAAGAAGGAAGAAGGAAGAAGAAGGAAGAAGACAGAAGAAGGAAGAAGGAAGAAGAAGGAAGAAGGCAGAAGAAGGAAGAAGGAAGAAGGAAGAAGAAGGAAGAAGGAAGGAAGAAGAAGAAGGAAGAAGAAGGAAGAAGGAAGAAGAAGGAAGAAGGAAGAAGGAAGGAAAGAAGGAAGGAAGAAGAAGGAAGAAGAAGGAAGAAGAAGGAAGAAGAAGGAAGAAGAAAGGAAGAAGAAGGAAGAAGAAGAAGGAAGAAGGAAGAGAAGGAAGAAGGAAGAAGAAGGAAAGAAGAAGAAGGAAGAAGGAAGAGAAGGAAGAAGAAGAAGAAGGAAGAAGAAGGAAGAAGAAGGAAGAAGGAGAAGAAGAAGGAAGAAGAAGAAGAAGAAGAAGGAAGAAGAAGGAAGAAGGAAGAAGGAAAAAGAAGGAAGAAGAAGAGAAGAAGAAGGATGAAGGAAGGAAGGAAGAAGAAGAAGAAGGAAGAAGAAGGAAAGAAGGAAGAAGGAAGAAGAAGGAAGAAGGAAGAAGAAGGAAGAAGGAAGAAGAAGGAATGTAACAGAGTTAGGAATAGGAAGAAGGGGCAACGAGGTGTGCATAGTCAATAGGGAAGTAGGGCACGGTCAAGCACCATAATATGGGGTAGTTAGGTTGGGTCGTCCTATGACGAGGATCTTAGAATCAAGGTCAGTTGTGAATGACCCAACCTCCGATATGGACGTATGATTTAGCTGGTCAACATCTGCTTGATTGATGGTTTGTTATTAACCTGTCTCCGTTGACACTGAATAAAGTAATATGAAGAAGAACTGCCTGGAGTTATTGCCAGTTCACCGTTACCTCGCTGTACTGTTACAGAAGAAGAAGGAAGAAGAAGGAAGAAGGAAGAAAGAAGAAGGAAGAAGAAAGAAGAATGAAGGAAGAAGGAAGAAGAAGAAGAAGGAAGAAGGAAGGAAAGGAAGAAGAAGAAGAAGAAGGAAGAAGGAAGAAGAAGGAAGAAGAAGGAAGAAGAAGGAAGAAGGAAGAAGAAGGAAGAAGGAAGAAGGAAAGAAGAAGGAAGAAGGAAGAAGAAGGAAAGAAGGAAGAAGGAAGGAAGAAGGAAGAAGGAAGAAGAAGGAAGAAGAAGGAAGAAGGAAGAAAAGGAAGAAGGAAGAAGAAGGAAGAAGGAAGAAGAAGAAAGGAAGAAGGAAGAGAGAAGGAAGAAGAAGGAAGAAGAAGGAAGAAGGAAGGAAGAAGGAAGAAGGAAGAAGGAAGAAGAAGGAAGAAGGAAGAAGAAGAAGAAGGAAGAAGAAGGAAGAGAAGGAAGAAGAAGGAAGAAGAAGGAAGAGGAAGAAGAAGGAAGAAGAAGAAGGAAGAAGAAGAAGAAGGAAGAAGGAAGAAGAAGAGAAGGAAGAAGAAGAAGAAGGAAGAAGGAAGAAGAAGAAGTCAGTTCGCTGTTGGTAGTACCATATATCCTCCATAGCGATTAACAATTACTCGGGATTGAATCTCATAAAATGACAGATTTGTGTTTTCTGTTGGGGGAAAAAATGAAAATCCTAGCCTGCACAGTTCGCAGTACCTGCACTAGCCAGGCAGCCTTAAATCCTTGGGTTCTAGACTGTCCTACACAGAAAGGTATCATAGACAGTAATATCAGTTTGACAGCTGTTGGTTATACAACTAAATGCTACTATTTCATGATTTAAACATGTCTTTCTTCTTCCTTTAGTCTTTATACAACTAAATGCTACTATTTCAAGATTTAAACATGTCTTTCTTCTTCCTCCGTGATTTCATCATCGAATTTCCCTACTCAGAAAATCATCGCTATTCAACCTTTTCTGTTGATCTGCCACATACACTGCATTTATCTTCTAAGTGTGTTTGTGATGAGCCACCCCGAGAGGTCTGTAGTAGTCAGTGCCTCTGGGTTTGTTTTCTGCAATCGTTTGCATCATGTACCTGCCAAATTGCGAGGCATTCAAGAGTTTCCCCATAACTTTGTCTTTCATGTTCTTGAGCAATTTTCATTGACGTAATTCCTCCCTGCTAGTCTTAGACCATCCAGTGGCATTTATCTCTGTCTGCATTTGTGACTTCTCCTTTTTTATCTTTCTTCTCTCCTTTTTATCTTCCAGTCGACAAGATCGTTTTTAATACGTCTCTTTTTATTACATGAGCAAATATAACGTTCTCTCTTTCTCTCTCTCTCTCTCTCTCTCTCTCTCTCTCTCTCTCTCTCTCTCTCTCTCTCTCTGTTTCTCTCTCCATCCGAGGAATTGGCGGCCAGTCTCATTTAGCAAACGCCTGCAGTAGCCATATAACAATAGGCAAGGAAAAAACGACGCAGAAAGCAAGTGGCCACTCATCTCATATACCGTGGCCACTCATCTCATATACCGTGGCCACTCATCTCATATACCGTGGCCACTCATCTCATATACCGTGGCCACTCATCTCATATACCGTGGCCACCCATCTCATATACCGTGGCCACTCATCTCATATACCGTGGCCACCCATCTCATATACCGTGGCCACTCATCTCATATACCGTGGCCACTCATCTCATATACCGTGGCCACCCATCTCATATACCGTGGCCACTCATCTCATATAACCGTGGCCACTTATCTCATATACCGTGGCCACTCATCTCATATACCGTGGCCACTCATCTCATATACCGTGGCCACTCATCTCATATACCGTGGCCACTCATCTCATATACCGTGGCCACTCATCTCATATACCGTGGCCACTCATCTCATATACCGTGGCCACTCATCTCATATACCGTGGCCACTCATCTCATATACCGTGGCCACTCATCTCATATACCGTGGCCACTCATCTCATATACCGTGGCCACTCATCTCATATACCGTGGCCACCCATCTCATATACCGTGGCCACCCATCTCATATACCGTGGCCACCCATCTCATATACCGTGGCCACCCATCTCATATACCGTGGCCACCCATCTCATATACCGTGGCCACCCATCTCATATACCGTGGCCACTCATCTCATATACCGTGGCCACCCATCTCATATACCGTGGCCACTCATCTCATATACCGTGGCCACCCATCTCATATACCGTGGCCACTCATCTCATATACCGTGGCCACTCATCTCATATACCGTGGCCACTCATCTCATATACCGTGGCCTAAAATATAAAATTCCCCTTTTACACGCCTGTGAAGCATTGTTCATGTTGAACTAGCTGTAATTTTTTTTTTATAGATGGAATGGCATGTCGGCTTCCTTTACTTCCCACGACATCTCTTGGTGTCCATTTTTGAATGGGTCAATCTGGGCCCCCAGATCAATTTTAAGTATTTTAAACCGCCTTGATTGCGGATCGAACCCAAAAGCATCCGAACTGCAGGCGAGCGACTAGCCACTACTATCATGTGGCCTAGAATATGTGAAGGCTTATAAGTCACACTCCTACTGTCTGCCTACACCATTACTGCTGAGTCACCGTGCCACGCCCATGAAGTTTCTCTCACAGTCAAGTCTTTCAAGATGCACAGACGGGTCGATACTCCCATTGCATGCTTGTGTCTCTTCCAGATTTTTCAACAGCCACGAATCTCATAGAACAACGATTAAGCACACAACTGCACGACTTTCAAGTTAACATCGTCTTAGCATTTAGGTTTTTTTTCTCCTGTTCACTTTGGAAATGTGTTGGCATTTGAACTTAATTCTTCCCTCCCAGCTGTTCTCATCCTTTGACAGTAGAGGGAGCAGCAATAAGTTTTTTTTAATAAGTGTGATTAAACGACAATAATAAATTACTACATATAGTTAGTTGCATATCCTTTACAGGACGTCGGATTCAACATCAACATTTGTTTGCTGTTTGTGTTTCTTGGCAAGTTTACGTTCAATAGTTTGCCTTAACTTTTTGAACAACCTGCACTCATACCATTGTATAAAATATGCGCAAGCAGTCTGCTTCCAAATCCCGCGCAGCTGTGTTTCGAATGCGAACGCGAATTCCCTTCGGTTCTCTTTCACCACAGCGCTGGACGCTGTGGTTTATCCACAGACTATCATTGGGACACCTCTTGCAGTGTGGTCTCTCCACAGTCTACACTCGAAGCACCTCTGAGCAGTGTGATCTATACACAAACTATTCTTCGAGCACCTCTTACACTGTAGTCTACCCATAGACTATTCTTAGAGCACCTCCTACACTGTGGTCTATCCACAGACTATACTCGGAGCATCTCTGTGCAGTGTGATCTATCCACAGACTATCCTTGGAACACCTCTTGCAGTATGGTCAATCCACAGACTATCCTTGGAGCACCTCTTACATTGTGCTCTATCCACAGACTATCCTTGGAGCACCTCTTGCAGTATGGTCAATCTACAGACTATCCTTGGAGCACCTCTTACACTGTGATCTATCCACAGACTATCCTTGGAGCACCTCTTGCAGTATGGTCAATCCACAGACTATCCTTGGAGCACCTCTTGCAGTATGGTCAATCCACAGACTATCCTTGGAGCACCTCTTGCAGTATGGTCAATCCACAGACTGTCCTTGGAACACCTCTTGCAGTATGGTCAATCCACAGACTATCCTTGGAGTTCCTCTTGCAGTATGGTCAATCCACAGACTATTCGCTCTATGCACTATGGTCTAATCACAGACTATCATTGGAGCATGTCTTTGCAGTGTGGTCTGCACCCAGACTATGTCCTCAGTCTGGTTATGAATCCAAGAACTGCAATGACTCTGTACAGATGCAAGTTGTGCATCCCACTAGTTTCTGAGCTTCAATAGAAGAGATGGAGAGTTCAATTTGTGTCCCCGGGCTCTTGATAATGCTCAGACGATGTGAACATCAATGCGTTAAATCTAGCTTAAAAACAATTGGCAATCAACCATCCACTAAAGTACCAAACCAACCACCAAACTAACCAAACAACCAGCCACCCAACCAAACTCAGTCAACCATCCAATCAAAGCTTCAAACAGCCACCAACTAGCTAACAAACCAGTCACCCAAAACACCACCCACCAACCAGTCACCCAAAACACCACTCAAAAAACTAGCCTCTCAACAAATCACCCATCCAACCTGTCACCCAACACACCACACATCTAACCAGGCTCCCAACACACCACCCAACCAACAAGCCAGCCAATACACCACCCAACCAACCAGTCACCCAACATCTCACCCGAACAACCAACCACCCAACCAACCAGCCTCCCAACACATCACACAACCAACCAGTCACCCAATACACTACCCAACCAACCAGTCACCCTACATACCATAAAACAAACCAGCCACCCAATACACCACCCAATCAACCAGCCACACAACACACCATCTAACCCATCAGCCTCCTAACACACCAGCTAACCAAGCAGCCACCCAACACACCAAACAGCCACACAACAAACCACCCACCCAACACACCTCTCAATCCACAAGCCACCCATCACACCACCCAAACAACCAGCCACCCAACACACTACCCAATCAACCAGCTACCCAAAACATCATCCAAGCAACCAGCCACCCTACACACCATCCAACCAACCAGCCACCCAACACACCGCCCAAAAAACGACCCGACCAACCAGCTAGCTACACACCACATCATCCAACCAATCAGGCACCCAACACATCACCCAAACAACCAGCCACCCAACACACTACCGAACCAACCAGCCACCCAACTAACCCCCCTCCCACCATACCACTCAAAGAACCAGCCACCCAACCAATCAGTCACTCAACACACTACCCAACCAGCCACCCATCACAACATCTTACTAATCAGCATCTCAACACACCAACCAACCAACCAACGCGCCACCTAACACCCACCTAACCATCTAGCCACCCAACACACCAATAAGGCACCCAACTCACCACGCAAGCAACCAGCCACCCAACACACCAAACAAGCAACCAGCCACCTAACACACCACCCAAGCAACCAGCCACCCAACAGACCGCCAACTAACCAGCCACCCAACACACCACCCAAGCAACCAGCCACCCAACAAACCGCATGACAATCAGCCACCCAACAAATCACCCGAACAAACAATCTCCCTCCTACATTTTTAAACATTTAAAGTAGCCAGTAACCCAATCAGGAACACACAAACGAGCAATTACCCATGCAACTAATCTATCAACCAACAAACTAACCACGCAACCTATTAACTATCAAACCAGTCAATGAATCAACAACCTATCCAACAAATCATCCTGCCAAACATAAACTATTCTATCAAATAACACAACATTTTCTACTAAACACATTTGAATCCATTCTTTACTAGTGACGTCCCATAAGTTTATTGCTGAAAGCTACTCAACTAACAAACCACCCAACATTTCAAGCAGTCAATCATCCAATCTCAAATACGCAAACGAACAATGAACCATCAAACCAATAAACCAACCAAGAAACCACCAACCACCACACCAATCAGGCAACCACCTAACTATCAAGCCAAACAAACAATTTAATTGAACTCATAATAATTATCTGCATAAAAAGAATTAAATCACACTCCAAAGTAAAGTGTCAGGGAATGCGCCAATGACACTTTGATATTCAGGGGTTAACTTGCCACATGAGTTAATACTTTAACTTAACTTTAATAATCATCATCATATGACATGCCAGTAAGCGTAGGCGGTCATGTTTCGCCATCTTACAGGATACAAGAAAAGTGAATCAGCTCTGTATTCTTGTCCTGACTCTATCTTGTGGTTAGGTCATCCAAATATGTTTTTCTCTGCTTTTCCTTTGTTCTTTTTCCATCAATCTTGCAAATTGACCACTTTTTTTCGTTTATTACTTATCATAATATGCCTAAAAATGTGAGTATCAACGTCTAATTTCTCTAATCAGTTTGCGGTTTTCATTCGTCTCTTGCATGAATTGTGCATTGGTTTTTCTGTCTGCCATGGCATTCCTTGCAATTTCCTCAGAAACCAAATTTCCACTGTCATTCGATGTTTTTAAAAGTAAAGGTTCTATGTAGCACCTCACACACTAATTCTCGTTGCAATTGACATATTTTTTATTAGGCAGTATGCTTTCCATTTGGCAAAAGGCTACCTTTGTCGTAGCAATTCTTGTTCTAATCTCTTCAAAGCACCTCCCATCAGATATTATGACTGTCCTGAGATAGTTGTACTGATTCTCTTGTTAAAGAATATTTCCAAGAAATCCTCATAATACATAATAGCCCATTACCCTTATCATAAAGTGTCCATCCAAATGGTTCTTAGCATCTTGCGATCTGCAACAGCGTTGATGAGGGGACATTTCTAAAAGAACGTAAAGTATCCTATGTTGCTCATCTTATCTCTCATCTCATCATGTTCCTCTTGTACCTTGCGGTGTCGAGGTGAAGTATAAACAGCGGGAGAGTGCTTTTTGGGCTTCATGTATCGCTATTCCCATGGACTGCTATTACTTCCGTCCATCGTTTACTTGGTCGGCCTCATCCTCTGCTTCCATCTGGTCTGTACATCATTGCTTCTTGTGGTATACTGTAAGTTGCGCTGTCGTTATCAAATTCATTTTCTATTAGCTTTTCAATTTCTTACAATATATTACAGTATTTATCTTCTCACAATGTAGTAAAAAAATTCTCTTTCTGATGTTTATTATGATTAGACCTTTTATATTACTCATTTTAGCTATATAATTGGTTTTTCTTCTGTGAAAATGTTTAATATCTACAGCTGTATTGAAATTATTCTTTCAGTGGCCACCTGGTTACCACGGTTATCCTTTTGTCTTTTACCTATGGGATTAGTTTAATTAATAACGTTCCGCTTCTACAATGAAGGTTGGCTGCATTGGATTTCAAATATTTCATTTACTTTAGTTGTAGACTCTTATCGACTGTTGCCCATCCATTCCTTGTTGCTATCTTCCGACTTGTATCGTTGTCTATTTCTCATCTCATCTCATCATGTTCCTCTTGTACCTTGCGGTGTCGAGGTGAAGTATAAACTTCGTGAGAGTGCCCGATTATTGGCTTCATATATCGATATTCCCTTCGTCCACCGTTTACGTGGTCGGCCTCTTCCTCTGTTTCCATCTGGTCTGTACATCATTGCTTGTTGTGGTAAACTGTTGACTGGTAACCTACTTGCATGGCCAAACCATTTGACTTGCTGCTTTATAATAAAATCTAGTTGTCTATCTCTTGCTTGTTGAAATTGACATTTCTCTCTTATGTGGCTTTAAAAGTGCATTGTCTTTTAATATGACGAACATATTGGTTTAAAACTTATAGACATTAATTCTTCAAGTACGCAGCATTTCCGTATCATTGGTATTGGATTACTCTGCGCCTGTGAGTTTCCCATTTTTAGATTTTCTGTCATAATTGTCATTACTATGTACCGGGTCTTTTACAAGACATCGTTCTCATTACGGCCTACCTCTCAATCTCTTGTTCTTTCTACCTCCTCATGCACCCTCGTGTCCAGGATGTCTGCAATCTCTTTTGGCCATTTTCTTGCAGAAACCCTGCCTTCCATCACTGTTCTCTACAAGTCACTGTCATCTTTAACGTGGCCATACTATTCCAGTTTCAGAGACATGACACTGTCTATGAGTCAGAGTTCTTCGACGTTCAGGTTTTGTAGAATTGTGGTATTTTTCTTCTTCTTTGTCCGATATACTCTAAGAATTTTTAGTTAAAGTTAGTTGCATATCCTTTACAGTACGTAAAAAACCAACGCAAAGCGGTCTGCTGCCAAATAGCGCGCAGCTGTGTTTCGAAATCGGGTAAGCGGGATCACGAACTGCATCGGATAACGCCATCGCCACGGGGCAGGCCTAAGAATGGCACTTAAATATTTTTTCCTTTCCTTTAAAAAAAAATACTTCCCAAATGGCTAGAACACCGCGTTATCCTTCAGGAGAGCCGGGTTTGAAACCTCGGTAAGGTGTGGATTTTTTTTTTTTTTTTTTTGTCGGGGACAAACAGAAAACCCTAACCTGCACAGTTCGCGGAGACTGCACTAGTAGCCAGGCGGCCTTAATTCCTCAGACTCAAGACCCTCCCCCCCCCCCCCCGGTCCTACACCGCAAGGTGCTATAGGCAGTAGATGACAGATGACATGACAATTCAGGAACAATGTTCATGTTTTGTGGCATATAACAACAAACAAAATAGAACAAGTCCATTAGCTGGGAACTCCTTTGTGTCCGTGATGTTTTAGTGCCATCACTTTGTGTACGCCTGTATGCACGGAGGAATATGGGACCAATCTTTCCCTGAGCTAGATGGCTTCCAGGGCAGGCTTCGCACTCTCGTCCACACCCTCCCCCCCCCCCTTCCCGCCTTCATGACATGATCAGCGCTATCTCCTAACGATTTCGCCAAGGCTCCTCGGGGATATTGTCAGTCCCATAATTGTTATAGATCAATCGGCACTCACTGGGTGATGTCATCGCCACGCCAGTCGCCTTTGCTTTCTATAACATTTCCTGGTACCCACTTTAGCCTGGGTCGACCTGGGAGCCTAGGTTAATTAACAAATGTCAACCTCCATGAGGATTTGAACACAAAACCACAAGGCGGGCAGGCAAGCCTGCTAACTACAGCATTACTGCCGAACTTCCCTTTATCGGACCCCAAATAGTGACTCCCCGATCTCTAAGAGTTAATCTTATCACTTTTGGCTGCTTCAGCCTTTCCCCAAGCGTGTTTTACTTGCTTGTTGCTTGCATAAAAGAAAAACACGACGGATCCTCAACTGCGGCAACGCTTCATTTTGTTGGTACTCATTCTGCTCTGGCGTCCACCCACCTTCATAACCATAGGTACTTGTTTGTCGGTCGGTCGGTCGGTCGGTCGGTCGGTATATTTTGTTTGTTGTGGGTGGGTGGGTTGGTCGGTCGCTAGGTCGCTCGGTCGCTCGCTCGCTCGGTCAGTCTGTCGGTGGGTGGGTGGGTGGGTCGATCGGTCGGTCGGTCGGTCGGTCCGTCGGTCGGTCCGTCGGTCGGTCCGTCGGTCCGTCGGTCGGTTTTGGGTCGGTCGGTGGGTTGGTCGGTCGGTCGTCGGTCGGTGGTCGGTGGGTCGGTCGGCGGGTTGCTCGGTCGGTCGGTCTGTCTGTCTTTCTGTATCTCTTCCTTTTTCTATATTCTATTCTTCATTCATTGTATATGTTTCTTTTATTTTGCTTTCGCTCATTTTCTTTTATTCTATTTGCGAAAACATAAAGTGACTATACAGCTAACAAAGTTGAGAATCCCTGTACCCACACAGCAGACAGCACATGGATAACCGCCATATTTGTATATCTACTGAATACTATGATTATGGATGTACCCAGACAACAGAATCCAATTCCCGATTAACCACAGACTCCAATACTGTAATAATGAATCCGTTCACGTGTTGTGCACTTTAGTATTTCATTGAAAATGCTAGCACTAAACTATATTCACTATAACTTAAAATTATTCCTTATCGCGGGTTCCGGGAGCAGTTTAGTGTTGGTTGCAATTTCTTTTTATTATCTATGATTTTCCTTCTTATGAATATGTTTATATACGGGTGAGAGACTGATATTTGAATTGATATCAAAGGGAGATTTTAGATACAAATAAAAAAAACTCTAAAATTTCCCAAATTCTAACATGAAAGGTTTGAGTTGAGTTGAGTCAAGAACCGACATCAGAGCACTCGGGACTTCCTCGTCTTCAAGAACCGGTGAAGAGTCCCAACACTAAATGTATCACTTGCTGTTTGACTGTGTCCGCCTGGCCTTTCCAATGAGTACATACAAGAGTACACAACTATCTATGAAAGGAATCTTCCATAGGCAGCTATGGTCAGTATACGATATGTATTTCTGACATAGTCAGTAAGTACATGACACTCCATCCATCCATCATGTGCCATGCCGGTAAGTGTGGACGGTCATGACTCGCCATTTCACTCGACCACCAGAGTCGTGGATTAGCTCAGTGTTTTTGTCTCGACCATACCCTGAGCTACCGTATGACAGTAGACGGTACTACCTGCTTTCTGTCAGCGCCGAATGTTGGGCGGCGCTGACCAAACCCGACACCCCACATTGTGCCAACGGCTTCGGGCGGAAGAGCGCAATTGGGAGGGTACTAGCCTTATCCTGGTGCGAGGAAATGCAACCCAAAGACAAAATAAGTCATGGCAGGGCAGACCAGACCCTAAGCCTTGGTTGGCAGCTGGTCTAGGATCGAAGCTCCGACAGGCGGACAGTTAGAGCATTGCTTTGTTGATCCGGCAGCTTCTGCAGTTTGTCTTGTTCCAGATTATAGGTGTCAACTTTCCTCTGGAGTGAACTAGGCAGGCCGAGAGAGGGATCATGCTGCATGGGCAACACATGGTTTCTTTATTTTAGCCCAGGCTTTGTGCTATGGAGAGGCAATAACTCCATCCCTGGTCTTAACCGGTCTCGGAATCAAAGCGAGAGGCAACTGTTAGAAGAGTTATGTGTGCTATAAATGAGCTTGCATCTGGCAAGGCTCCAGGTAAGGATGGGATTCCAATAGAGGTGATCAGGAGTGGGCAAGACACACTCGCTCTACAGATCCACCAGCTAATAGAGCTATGCTGGCGAGAAGGACAAGTCCCACAGGATTTCAAAGATTCAAACATCATAACGCTGTACAAGAACAAGGGAGATCGGAGCGACTGTAACAACTATAGGGGTATCTCACTTCTGTGTATTGTTGGGAAAGTATTTGCCAGAATTGTCCTGCACAGACTTCAAGTCCTGGGAGATCAAGTCTACCCCGAATCACAGTGTGGCTTCCGTCAGAACCGGTCTACCATTGATATGATATTCTCATTGCGACAGATGCAAGAAAAATGCCGGAAACAAAATCAGCCACTGTTTATTGCCTTCATCGACCTCACAAAGGCATTCGATTTGGTCAGTCGTGAGGGTCTGTTCAAAGCACTAAAGAAGATTGGCTGCCCACCAACTCTTCTGTCCATTGTGGAATCGTTCCACACAGGCATGAAGGGTATAATCAAGTTTGATGGCTCAACTTCAGAAGAGTTTGAAATCAAGAGTGGAGTTAAGCAAGGCTGTGTGCTAGCCCCCACCCTCTTTGGGATATACTTTTCACTTCTACTGAAATATGCCTTTCGTGATCAGGATGATGGTATATACATTCACTCACGCTCAGATGGTGGCCTCTATAATGCTCAGAGATTGAAGGCCAAGACCAAAATTAGGAGGGTACTAATCAGAGAGTTTCTTTTTGCGGATGATGCTGCGATTACGACCCACTCTGAGGAAGAATTACAACATCTACTATCTGCATTCTCCAATGCTTGTTCTGAATTTGGTTTAACAATTAACAAAAAGAAGACACAGATTATGTCACAAGGTGCACATGATGTACCATCAATCTTTATTGACGACGCCGAACTGGAGATAGTAGACCATTTTACATATCTAGGATCAGAGGTAAATAGCAAATTATCCCTCGATCAGGAAATCAACATCAGGATTGGCAAGGCAGCAACAACAATGAACATGTTAGCAAAAAGAGTCTGGGAGAACAGGAAGCTTACTGAAAAAAAAAGTCCTCGTCTACCAAGGCTGTGTCCTTAGTACTCTTCTTTATGGCAGTGAAACCTGGACAACTTACTCACGCCAAGAGAAACGTTTAAACAGCTTTCATATGCGGTGTCTGCGAAGAATACTTGGTATTAAGTGGCAAGACAAAATCACAAATACTGAAGTATTGGAAAGATCAGGTTGTGTGACGGTGTATTCCATGCTCAGTCTTCGTAGACTTAGATGGATAGGACACGTTAGGAGGATGGATGATGGTAGAATACCAAAGGACATCTTTTTTGGTGAATTACAGACGGGTAGGAGATCTCAGGGTCGGCCTCTACTACGATACAAAGATGTGTGTAAGCGGGACATGATTGATACAGGCATTGATAATGCACATTGGGAGCACGTCGCCGCTGAACGTGTTGCATGGAGGGCAACTATCAGAAATGGAATAAAGACAAAGGAGAAAATGATTGCAGATAAAGCACACACAGAGCGTGAGAGACGTAAGATGGTGCAAAATGGTGGAAGTGACCATGTTTTCACATGCACCTACTGTGGGCAAACATTTGCAGCAAGAATTGGCCTTACCAGCCACACTCGCCACCGCCATGGATCGTAGTTATTACGCCTTTTTAAAGCACAATGTACCAAACTATCGTCTGCCAAGACGGAAAGGTGCCAATGTAATGTAACCACGTGGTCAAGCCATCCGAGTATTTACTTCTCTGTCTTCACCTTGTTCTCTTCCCTTGAACATCTTTTATGAATGAATGAACATCTTTATTTTCAAAGGGTTAAGAATTGGGCACGCAGACCCGACTGACATTCTGCCCTTCTTCACAATTTCCTCTCATACACTCTTTTATTCAACATCACTTATGAAGCACATTTTTGACAACAAAAGAACAATAGCAGTATAGCATTACCTTCAATCTTGCCAGTTGTCACCAAGTTCTCTAAATTATTTCTGTTATTTCAAAAACATTTTGATTGTCTACGTCTAATTTCTCTTATCAGTTTACGATTTTCATTTGTTTCTTGAAGGACTGGCTCATTGGTTTTTCTGCCTGTCTATGGTAGTCTTTGCATTTTCCTCCGAAACAACATTTCCACAGCCATCAGATGGACACTACTACACGCTATAAGGAAGATTTGGCATTTGGTGTTAGGCCTATATATATATATACCAATAGGTATTCTGTGGGTGATGTGGTCAGTGTCAGACCGGTCACCTTTACGTCCTAAGATATTTCCTGGTACCCATTAGAAGCTGGGTAGATCTGGGGGTACAGGTTATGTTTTAAAATTTAAATCCGCAGATATGGGGTTCAAAGCCATGACTCCCAGATCGGCAGACAAGCATCTAGTCACTACCATACTGCAGCTTTGTTTTAAATATGCACAGTGAATGAATAATATACAGTTTATTTAGAGGCATTCGGTGTGTGACGTTTTCGACAAAACAAAATTAAACTGACAAATGAGCAAATTCTAGAAAATATAGCAGACCAATTACAATGTTTAAAAGTCATATGAAGATGTTTAAAAGTAATTGAATAGCGAAGTCTCTTGCAGCCTAGTTACACCCACATATTATTTCTTTGTTTTACTTTTTCTCGCTTTTAACTCAAGCGTAGTCCATACACGTGCTTTTAGTCCGCTGGAATGTTTTTGCGCGTGGATTAGCTTCCCCTATTATCAGTGTCTCTTGTCATAAGAAAAAACTGCTCCGACGTCTGAGGTACTTGTAATTTACGTCCCCAAGTCAAGAACGAGAAGTCAAACAGTTTATTCCAGCTGACCGGCGTAGGGGTTGAACCTGCTACCTTGGCATCAGCACACCGGATGTTTAAATATAAACGCTTTTATCCATTCGGCAATGCTAACCTCTGACCCTTTATGAAAGGCACTATCTGCCCATGGGCTAGCGTTTTATTCTCCCAACAATTGTCTCAGAGCAGCGTCGTTACGGTCAACTCAAAGTCATTTCCAACTAACATGGGTTTTTAACATGCGCATTTGCACACGGGATCTCTAGTTTTTCCGGCTCTAACCGAAAAGACTTAGTACCGACCTCAATAACTAAGACAGCAGATTCTATAGTTGTGTCCCAAACAGTGTTAGAAATTCGTTGCTGTTGTTAAAGTCCCCAGCCTACAATATAATTAAGCCTTGTACCTTTGCCGGCTCCTTGACGAAAGTTTTATGGACGCATTTGGTAATCCCGCATACCGAGTTCGAAATACAGCTGAGGGCGATTTGTCTGCAGACCGTCTTGCGTAGGTTTTTTTTATGAAATTGTATGTGTGCCGGTCATTCAGAAAGCAAAAGAAAATTAATGAAAGTAAACTTGCCGAGGAAACACGAAAAGCAACAAAAAAAAAAAAAATTTTGGGGGTTGACTGCTACGTCATGTAATGGATATGCAACTAACTAACCTTCTGAGCCCTGGCATGACATTGTAACCTCGCGGCCGCCTCTCCCTCACACCTAGTCAGGACTAGGTGGATCCTGTGAATGAACTGAACCCCAGCCATTATGCTAGTATATAAGCGTAATAACCAATGTGTCAGAAAGGTATTCATTATTGCAACAGTAATAAACATAGAAGGATAACCCGAAGTGAGAGAACAGAATCCTAGCTCACAGCAGCAACTCGAGCCTACTAATGTCTTTGTCTTCTTCTGCCTTGATCCGTCATTGGGCCGTAGGTCACCATCATCACCACGTCAGGCCGTACTATATGTTCCCATATATGTATTTACGTTTCATTTAACCCACCAGGGCCACCCCCGTAGCGATGAGGTTACTTCATCTGCCTAGTGCTCCAAAGGTTGTGGGTTCAATCCCGGACACCGTCGTTAGGTTCATGAGTACAATTATCTCGGCGAATCCTGGGGGTCGTCGCTGGAGATACGGAGTTCGTGCTTGCTGCGACGCTTTCGTGCTCCCCCTCCCCGGCAGGAAGAGATCGAGCCATATGGGATGACACCTGTGCTGAAGTCGACCCTCTTTAAGAACAAAAAATAAAAACAAAATAGACACAACCAAGTCGTTTCACTCTAATTGTTTTGCTCGAAAATGGAGAGATAGCATTCACACTATCGCTCTCTGATTTATGGAAAATTACAATACAATGAACAAACACACGATTTTAAATGAATGTGGGCTTAATCGTTTAAACAAACAGATCTTAAATATTGGAAAATAATCCTCAAATTTCTGTTCTTCAAACGCTTATAGGAATCCCCCGGAATCACCTGTAGAGGATTAAACTGGGCGAATTAATGTAATCAATTGCATACATAAGACGTAATTTCCTGCACGATCCTGTAACTCTCGCCATCATGCAGTGGCGTGCAGAGGTTCTTTGATACCCGGGGCCAACCCCTTGATTGGATGCACCTAAATGGTTCTTTACCTCATTCAATCCTCCTCCCCTCCTACTGCACTGTGCTGCCCCCTCCCCCTAAGTGGATGCCCCCTCCCGGCTATATGCCCGGGGCCGTCGCACCCCCGCACCTCCCTCTGCACGCCACTGCCCTCATGTACAGCATAGGGTAAGACAACAAAGAGAAGCCTATACACGGTCACAGTTTTAGAGGTGTTCAGTTTGTCATCGCAATATATTTCTTTAATGAATAGAAACACAGAAGCCATAAACAATATGGTTTACGATTTATTATTATCGATAGCGAAATATGTCATGATGGAAGTTGGAAAACATACTGACCAATAAAAAATGTCAATTGTAACGAGACAAAGAGTGTTGAGGTGCTACATAGACCTTGTACTTTTATTGTTACTGATGTGAAGCGAAGACAATAGAAGACAAGCTGGACAACATCTAATGGCAGTGGAAAAATTGTTTCTGAAGAATATACAAAGAATACCATGGAAATTGAGAAAAATTATTGAACACATCACACAAGAAACAAATGAAAATCTTAAACTGGTTAGAGAAATTAATTGTAGACAGTCAACGTTTTTTGGAATCGTTATGAGAAGAAATAAATTGGAGACCTTGTTGAACACTAGCAAGATTGAGGGTAAAAGAGCAAGAAGAAGGCAGATAAGTCAATAAATAGATGACTTAGTCGCGTGGCATGGTGGAGACAAGAACCATCAGCTAATCACGACTTTGGTGATCGTGTGAGATGGGGAAACAGGAATGCCAATGTTTATCGGCGTGGCGTATGATGATAACGATGATGAAATATATAAGGCAATAAATCGTGCAACATATTGTTTGTTTCAGTTAGTAGGCCAGAGCTCGAAGTCGCAGAGCTACAAAAGAAGGAATAGTTCCAACTAGGTCCACTGACAGAGGTTTAACTAGGTCCACTGTCAGAGGCTGTATCTGGGCCCACTGACATAGACTGTATCTAGGTCCACTGACAGAGAGTGTATCTAGACCCAGTGACAGAGACTGTATCTAGGCCCACCGACAGAGGCTGTAACTAGGCCCGCTGACAGAGACTGTATCTGGACCCACTAGCAGAGACTTTATCTAGGCCCACTGACATAGGATATAACTAGGCCCAATGACAGAGACTGTAACTAGGCCCACTGACAGAGGATATAACTAGGCCCAATGACAGAGGATGTCGTGAGGATGTGATGTTTCAGACCTTCACATACTCTAGACTACGCAAAATGTGATAGGGTGAGCAGCTCCCTTCCTTCTCGTTGTTTCTTCGCAGACCATTTGTAGAACATTCCGACAACCATCTAGATCAGGGGTGGCCAGCCTTTTCATCAGGCGGGCCAAATTTCAGAAATAATATTTCCTGCCGCATGCGGCCCGCGGGCCTCGTGTTGGCCACCCCTGATCTAGATCATATTTTGAGGTTGGTGTTTGTGTAGCGGTTAGGATGTTAAGCTGACGGCATTCTTCTATAAAACCACATCTCAAAGACTTCTAGATATTTCTTCGCCTGTTTACTAACTGACCATGATTCGCAGACGTATGTTAAAACTGGTTCTATGTAATATACAAGAATTCTTTTTCTATGACATATACAAGAATTCTGTTTCTATGTAACATACACGAATTCTTTTTTTAACTTCTAATGACAAAGACGTATTGCCTAAAATGTTCTGCATTGAAAAGAAAGCAGTTTTTCTCTTGTCCTATTCTGTTCTTCATCTCTGTGATGCATCCTCCATCTACAGAAAGCAGTTTTTCCCTTGTCCTTTTCTGTTCTTCATCTCTGTGATGCATCTTCCATCTACTCTACCACATTATGAAAAAGGCCATGAACCCAAGACGATACACAAGGAAAACAATTCAATAACCACGAGTTACGCCAAACAATTTTGCTATGTGCGAAGAAAATGTTACATACATTAACCCCGTGCAACTTCGTTTTTCCATCGGCCTTGAAACACAAAACGGGTCTATGATTTACTGCTAGATCTTGTAGAGCAATGAAAGAGTTGCCTTGTCTCCAGACCCGCGATTCAAAGGGCAGAGGTTGAGAAACGGACGAAGATTTCAAGCTTCCAGTGGTTTGTTAGACCGGAGTTGAATGTCAACAAGCTGTTAGTTAGATGGGACAATGGCGTTTTGCTAAAGGACAGGAACTTTTGAGAAAAATATCAAGAATTGTGTTTTTGTCTTCAGAGATCAATCGGACGTCTTGTCACGCGTAACAAGACAGGACCCCCATTAACTATGAGCATGTGACAAAGGCGTAAAATTGATGTTAAAAAGCTGCCAGGTTACTAGTTAAGAGAAGGTTTGTCTTGTAACATGAAGGAGATGCGAGAGAGAAGAATCATGTTGAGGTATTGGGGATGAAGTGAAGTGTAGTTATGTTATGTTATGTTATGTTATGCTATGTTATGTTATGTTATGTTAGTCGCGGTTCCAACTTCACGGAACAGGGTCGCCCCATTATGCTCCGTTCCTGTGCCAGTGAATATCACACAAAATGCTCCTCACTGCCCCATGTGAAAAGTGGAGCAGACAGGAGTCTCGACACACCAACAACTCACACAGGTGTAATATGCATAATGCTGCTGCCAGAATGCCAACACTGAAGTCGGCCAAGAAAAATAGATTGTATCTTCGATGGAAGCGGCAGTCACTAGAAAACCATCAGCAACACATTAATGCATAAGGCAACCCTGCTAGTTCAGTGGCTGGCTGGCCGTCATTTTTCTGAACATAGGTTGGCTGGCCATCATTTTTCTGAACATAGGATATGTTACGTTACATTACGTCGAAAGACATTACAGCACATTGGATATTCCCATGCGTGCTAAGTCCTCCACTGCAGCAGCCATCCAAAAGCATTTCTGCTCACTGTTCCCATAAAGAGTTGGTTAGGAATTGTCCTATAATAATGAGGATACATTCATGCATTCTTTGGGCCAATTAATCTAAGAATATTTTTAAAGCCATGAGATTAAGTCCCTCCACTGTCTCCCACTCTCAGCAACTCTCTTCTGTTCAGCAGAGTTCTATGCTGTGTCCCAACATCCTTACATGTTTGTGTGCTGTCGTTTTTCCTAAGAAGGTAATTTTTTCTCTTGCCGTGATCTTGTCTTTCAGTTGATACAGTAATGACCTCCATGTCTGTTGTTGTTGTTGTTGTTGTTGTTGTTTTTGTTGTTGTTGTTGCTTTTTTTGGTGTGTGTGTTGTTGTTGTTTTATTTTGCCCGTCCACTCTCTTTGAACTCAAGGG
Organism: Cepaea hortensis; assembly: GCA_963921405.1. NCBI lineage: Eukaryota > Metazoa > Mollusca > Gastropoda > Stylommatophora > Helicidae > Cepaea > Cepaea hortensis. Next base: position 37,130,979 of record OY992889.1, read on the forward strand.
TAGTCTATACACGTACTACTATTTCTAGTGCATTGGAGTAATGTGTGCTTGTGGATTAGCTTTCCATATTACCAGTGTCCCTCGCCATCATGCGAACCCACTCCGACTTAAGAGGTACTTGAAATTTACATCCCTTAGTAAAGTACGAGAAGTCAACATTTTAGTTCCTCTGACCAGTGTAGTGGTTAAACCTGCAACCTCGGCATGAACACACCGGATGTTTAAGAACGAGCTCTCTTATCCAGTCAGTCATGCTGACCTCCGACCTCCATGTATAATATTATGGCAAAGATATGCTAATCTTGTTTGTATGGTATACCATTTGTCCATTTGATATCTTATCTGTTCCGCCCGTGATCGGACAGCAAAACAAATGTTGCAGTCTTCACTCTAGCCATAGGGTCAGGATATATTGGCAATGAAAGATCTGAAACATGTGGAGAAAACATCACCAGCCTGGGTTTAACTCCCCAGCCAATCCGCACGTGCAGAGCTGAATCCTGATTTGTTTACACGCTAATATGCCTCTCCATGATGTAAAGTTGGAGTATCGGTCTTTCACACTTCTGGCTTCTGAGCTTGGAGAGGCGAAGATGACCTCGGGAGATTTTGGTCTGGTAGCGAGCCGGGAGAAACCTCTACATCAATCTCATTATAATAGATGTAAGCCGCTTTCATGGTGTAGGCGATAGATGCATGCCTATTTCAGGGTGTAGACGATAGATGTATATCCATTTCAGGGTGTAGGAGATAGATGCAAGCCCATTTCAGGGTGTAGGCGATAGATGTATATCCATTTCAGGGTGTAGGAGATAGATGCAAGCCCATTTCAGGGTGTAGGCGATAGATGTATATCCATTTCAGGGTGTAGGCGATAGATGCAAGCCCATTTCAGGGTGTAGGCGATAGATGTATATCCATTTCAGGGTGTAGGCGATAGATGCATGCCTATTTCAGGGTGTAGACGATAGATGCATACCCATTTCAGGGTGTAGGCGATAGATGCATACCCATTTCAGGGTGCTGGCGATAGATGCATACCCATTTCAGGGTGTAGGCGATAGATGCATGCCTATTTCAGGGTGTAGGCGATAGATGCATGCCTATTTCAGGGTGTAGGCGATAGATGCATGTCTCTTTCAGGGTGCAAGTGATAGATGCAAGCCAGCCACTTTCAGAGTGTAGGCGATCTAAATGCCACTGTACCGGACTTTAGAGTCACAAGCCAGTCTACCAATGGATTCCCAACCAAGTAACCACGCAGTCAAACCGAATAAGAAAGTTCTAGATTAGCGAAGGTACAGACTACCTCACATTGTAATGTCACCATATTGGGGTCGATGATGCAGACAGCAAGGATGACAAGTACGCCGCGCCTCTGCAATAATCACTGCAGTGTTATTACGTGCCTTTGTTTGCTCAAGATAGGTCATGATTCTGGCATATACATTCAGCAGATAGTTAGTTCAATAGCATTTTCCTCTCCACACTTCTCTACACTGTAAAGTAGACTGATAGGTCGGAAGTCATTCAGTTCTGCCAGGTATTTTCTTTTCTTTGGGACTGGGTGTATCTTCCTTCCATGCCCGTGGGAGTATTCCTTTCTTCCAGCAGTATTAAGGTTTCTTAGCTGAATTAGTACCTAGTCCCGATAGCATTAAATTTGAAGCGCCAACATTTCTCTTTGATTATTTCTTCTTTGAGGCATACATTGCATGGTATATTTCTTCCATTTGTAAATGTTCCCATCATAGCTACTGCTGTTTTAGTATTAGTATATGTCCGTTCGTGTTTGAATGCATTTTCCAGTTTTGTTGTGGCAACAATGCTGTTTTTATTAGCATAATATCCCATTAATGCGTTTGCATCTTTTTCTATTAAGCAGTTTCCTTGTTGATTTCCTCTTTCATTTTACCAGTTTCTGCAATTTATCTTTATTTCTGCCCAAGTTCAGGTTTTCGTGTCAACAGTTTATCTTTATCTCTAAGTTCAGGTTTTCTGTCTACAGTTTATCTTCATCTCTGTCTAAGTTCAGGTTTTCTATCTACAGATTATCTTTATCTCTCTTAGTTCAGGTTTTCTGTATGGAAGTTTATCTTCATCTCTGTCTAAGTTCAGGATTTTTGTCTACAGTTCATCTTCATCTCTGTCTAAGTTATGATTTTCTGTTTACAATTCATCTTCATCTCTAAGTTCAGATTTTCTGTCTACGGTTTATCTTCATCTCTGTCTAAGTTCAGATTTTCTGTCTCTAGTTTATCTTCATCTCTGTCTAAGTTCAGATTTTCTGTCTACAGTTTATCTTCGTCTCTGTCTAATTTATGGTGTTCTGTCTACAGCCCATCCTCATCTCTAAGTTATGGTTTTCTTTCTACAGTTTATCTTCATCTCTGTCTAAGTTATGGTTTTCAGTCTACAGTTTAACTACATCTCTGCGTAAGTTATGGGTTTCTGTCTACAGTTCATCTTCATCTCTGGCTAAGTTCAGTTTTTCTATCTACAGTTCATCTTCATCTCTAATTTCAGGTTTTCTATATGGAAGTTTACCTTCATCTCTAAGTTCAGAATTTCTGTCTACAGTTAATCTTCATCTCTTAGATCAGGATTTATGTCTATAGTTTATCTTCATCTCTTAGTTCAGGTTTTCTGTCTACAATTTATATTCATCTCTGTCTAAGTTATGGTTTTCTGTCTACAGTTCATCTTCATCTCTTTGTTCAGATTGTCTGTATGGATGTTTATCTTCATCTCTAAGCTCATGATTTCTGTCTACAGTTTATATTCATCTCTGTCTAAGTACATGATTTCTGTCTAGAAGTTTATCTTTATCTCCTAGCTCAGGTTTTCTGTTTACAGTTTATCTTCATCTCTTAGTTATGGTTTTCTGTCTACAGTTTATCTTCATCTCTGTCTAAGTTCAGGATTTCTGCCTAGAAGTTTATTTTCATCTCTATGTTCAGGATTTCTGTCTACAGTTTATTTACATCCCTGTCTAAGTTCAGGATTTCTGTCTAGAAGTTTATCCTCATCTAAGATTTCTATCTACAGTTTTCTTCATCTTTGTCAAAGTTAAGATATTCTGATCCCTGTCTAAGTTCAGGTTTTCTGTCCAAAGTTTATCTTCATTTCTGTCAAAGTTCAGGTTTTCTGTCCACAATGTAGCTTCTTATCTGTCTAAGTTAAGATTGTTTATCAACATTTTATCTTCGCCTCCTCTTGAGTTTAGGTATTATGTTTTCATTTTATCTTCGTCTCAAAGCTACGTATACTAATTATATAAATCATTTGGTTCTCGGCGAGTGGTATGGCAAGTATGATACCGGCTGTGTACTTCCTAAGACAGTTTCTGGTACTCATTTTATGCTGGGTCGACCTGGAAGCAGAATCTAACCATGACCACCGGGTCGATAGGCGAGCGTCTACGCAACCCGGCCACCCCCCCCCCCCCACTTTCACCCCGCCAAAGAAAAAGTCCCATAGCAAGGACTTGATGTGGGTATGTCAAGCAAGGAACTACTTTATGTATGTCAAGCAAGGAACTACTGTCGGTATGTCAAGCAAGGAATTACTGTCGGTATGTCAAGCAAGGAACTACTGTCGGTATGTCAAGCAAGGAACTACTGTCGGTATGTCAAGCAAGGAACTACTGTCGGTATGTCAAGCAAGGAACTACTGTCGGTATGTCAAGCAAGGAACTACTGTCGGTATGTCAAGCAAGGAACTACTGTCGGTATGTCAAGCAAGGATCTACTGTGAGTATGTCAAGCAAGGAACTACTGTCGGTATGTCAAGCAAGGAACTACTGTCGGTATGTCAAGCAAGGAATTACTGTCGGTATGTCAAGCAAGGAACTACTGTCGGTACGTCAAGCAAGGAACTACTGTGGATATGTCAAGCAAGGAACTACTGTGGATATGTCAAGCAAGGAACTACTGTGGATATGTCAAGCAAGGAACTACTGTGGATATGTTAAGCAAGGAACTACTGTGGATATGTCAAGCAAGGAACTACTGTGGATATGTCAAGCAAGGAACTACTGTCGGTATGTCAAGCAAGGAACTACTGTCGGTATGTCAAGCAAGGACTTATGTCGGTATGTCAAGCAAGGATCTACTGTGGATATGTCAAGCAAGGACCTACTTTGGATATGTCAAGCAAGAACCTGTTGTAGGTATATCAAACAAGGACCTGCTGTCGGTATGTCAAACAAGGACCTACTGTGGTTATGTCAAACAAGGAACTACTTTGGATATGCCAAGCAAGGAACTACTGTGGGTATGTCAAGCAAGGACCTGCTGTCAGTATGTCAAGCAAGGACCTACTGTGGATATGTCAAGCAAGGAACTACTGTGGATATGTCATGCAGGGAACTACTGTCGATATGTAAAGCAAGGACCTACTGTCGGTATGTCAAGCAAGGACCTACTGTCGGTATATCAAGCAAGGACCTACTGTGGATATGTCAAGCAAGGACCTGTTGTGGGTATATCAAACAAGGACCTGCTGTCGATATGTCAAGCAAGGACCTACTGTGGTTATGTCAAGCAAGGAACTACTGTGGATATGTCAAGCAAGGAACTACTGTGGGTATGTCAAGCAAGGACCTGCTGTCAGTATGTCAAGCAAGGACCTACTGTGGATATGTCAAGAAAGGAACTACTGTGAGTATGTCAAGCAGGAAACTACTGTGGGTATGTCAAGCAAGGACCTGCTGTCAGTATGTCAAGCAAGGACCTACTGTGGATATATCAAGCAAAGACCTACTGTGGATATGTTAAGCAAGGAACTACTGTCGGTATGTCAAGCAAGGAACTACTGTGAATATGGCAAGCAAGGACCTGCTGTCGGTATGTCAAGCAAGGAACTACTGTGGGTATGCCACGCAAGGACTTGCTGTGGGTATGTCAAGTGTTAGCACCATTACACTCTGTCGATCTAAGTCCACTGAGACTTAAACGGCAGCCTTTTCCTTCTTTAGCGAGCGACGATAGCTGAAGTCGAACCTTTGTCCGACAACCTTCACGCCATTGATTGAGTTCCATCCTAACCGTTATACCAACGCGCTGGTGACTTGTACGCCATGGCTGACATCAATAACCATACAAGTGGTGTGACAGTCTAGACTCAGAGTTTGTGAACAGGAAAACGAATCTGCTGTAGTCACGAGCCCTGGGCTCTTGGAAATATAATAGGGAAGTCGATGTCAGCACTGCGGGGACGACGCTTTGAATAATTTAGACAATTATTGTTGGTCTGCCTCGACAAATCTGCGGTCTAATTGGTTGCCTTCTTTTATGACATGTTGTGTACATGATTAGTGGAAAATTTCAGTGCGTAGTTTCTAGAATCTATTCTTTTTTTCAGTCCGTTTTTTCTTCTCCTTCTTTTTCTTCATTCATTACACAGATAAGTAACTTGTATATTTATATTTCCATGTAATCGTGTCGGTTCATGAATACTTTTCTTGTGCTGACGCAAGCTTTGGCCATAGCCTCCATTTCGTTACTGATCATTTTCTAGTAAAGTTTACTGACTACTTCTGAGTTTTTTGTTTTTTCTTCTATTTTATTTTCGGAAATGGGGGGGGGGGGGGGGGGTGTGTGATTCGTTGTACAGCTTTACTGCAGTTCTTCTTATTCCAGTGTCAATCATAGCACCTTCCCTGAGCTGATACTAACTGTTTCTCGTTTCACCTTCGTAGTCTGTGAAGTTGTTGTTGATTTTAACAGTCGTTGTTTTTTTCTTCATTGATTATACAGATAGTAACTTCTATATTTATATTTTCATGTAGTTGTCGGTTTGTGATTGTTTTTTCTGTGCTGACGAAAACTGTGGCCGTAATTGTTACTTGTGATCGTCTTCTACTGGAAAGGGGGGGGGGGGGGGGGGGGGGCTTCAAATGAAAACTTCACAAGTGTGATAGAAATTACAATAACCATGTCATTTATTGTTTTTTAACCTGCAAATATTGTTGATAAGGATGTCAAGAGTGTTGAACACGTGACATAACCGTGCAGACTAACACGGTGACGTCATTAGAATAGTTTAAATATGGCCGTCCCACGTTTGACATGCACCAAAGAGGAACAGAGATATGTTATCCTTTTAAAAAAAAACAGTGAAGGGGTGAAATCTTTTAGAAATTCATCGACGAATGAAGACCTAATAAGGTGATACGTCTGTCAGTCCAGCGAGTATATGAGTGGAGTAGGAAGTTTCAAAACGGCGTGACAGACTGTTAAGGACCGGGTCAGACACGCCGAGTAGTCACCCCAGAGTCGATCTTTCTACAGGAAATCCAAGCACCTACTCGACGCTGGAGGACTCGCATTGAACGCAGTGGTGCCCTCATCGAAAAATGATACATTTGTACTGTACTTTTTTTTCCAGAATATATTCACACACGCACGCACGCGCACACACATTTAAGATTTTCATTTAAAACCTCCTGGTAGCCTAGGTCTCGTGTTTTGGTGGTTCATCATAGAATCGTCTTCAACACACGCTTACATTGGGATACTCGTACTAGGATAAGTCAATAAGTAAGTCACAAGTGGCTGTAGAAAAATAACTAAATATGATAGTAACTTGACACCAGTTTTATTTATACATACATTGTCCCTTTATTTCTCAACATAATTTCCACCACCATTGATGCACTTATCCCATCGTTTTATCAGTCCTCCCAAACGGGCTGCATAGAACTGCGTGCTCTGTTTTCTTAACCACGTTTTCACTTCACATTCAACTTCGGCGTCATTCGCGAAATGTCTCCCGCCAAGGTGGGTTTTCAGTGTTTATGCTGACAAATGTTTGTCCCGTAAAGCGATGCATAGCTGGCTAGAAAACGCTACGAGGGCGAGTCAATAAGTAAGTCACACTGTTCTGTGAGATGGCAGGTAAATGAAAACAAAGCACACAGTTCTTTGCAGCCGGTCTGGGATGACTGATAAAACGATGGATAAGTGTATCAATGTTGGTGGAAATTATGTTGAGAAATAAAGGGACAATGTATGTATAAAAATAAACTGGTTTCAAGTTGTTATCATATTTAGTTAGTTTTCTACAGCCATTTGTGACTTACTTACTAACTTACCCTCGTATTAAGGTGGATGCTGCTCTGTGTGGTATGTAAACAGCCAAAGATCCTTATCCAATGGCGTCTCTGCGGTGAAGTGCTTACGGCGACTGCCTCGCGCTCCAGAGATTGTGGATTCGATTCTGGACTACATCGTTCGATTCACGAGTGCAATTTTCTCGGAGACCCCTGGGGGTGGTCACTGGAGGTACGGAGTTCGTGCTCTATGCGACGCTTTCCGCAGGTCGCCATACGACCGAGCTATATGAGGCAAAACCCAGTGCAATGGAGTCGATCTCATTGCTTCTTATATCCACGTCCAGTTTATAACGAATTCCACCTGTCTCCAACTCATCCGATCATTTACATTTTAGGTATTTATAGTTCCGTAATCGGCCACGATAATCCTGTGTATCAATTAACATGTGATCACAACAGCAAAGAAATGATGGTGTTGACTGAGACGTCATGTAAAGGATATGCAACTAACTGTACCTAACTGTAAGGCAGTAGATATTGCTACCTGCTTTCTGTTAGCACCGAATTTTTGGCGGTGCTCACCAAACTCAACATTCAATATTGTCTCAACGTCATCAGACGGAGGATAACAATTGGGAGGGTACAAGACTTATCCTAGTGAGAGGACATGCAATCTAAAGACTAAATGTCATGGCAGGGCAGACCAGGTCCTAACTTTAGCCAGCAACTGGTCTGGAATCGAAGCTCCTACAAGCGGACAGTTAGAGCATTGTTTTGCTGATCCGGTAACTTCTACAGCTTGTCTTGTTCCAGGCGTACTGGTGCTACTTTCGTCTGGATTAAACTAGGCAGGCCGAGATAGGGATCATGCTGCATGAGTAACATATGGTCTCTACAATTCATCCCAGTCTTTGTGCTATAGACAGGTATAACTCCATCCCTGGTTCCCGCCACAGGTTTTAGTTATTATGTCTTTTTCGCAGCACAATGTAGCAAACTATTATCTGTCTAGACGGCAAGGTATTAGTAAAGTATTAACATGTAATTTCACATCTATTAAGTTAAACTGAGCATCATTTAAGACACTCACACAAAACAATAAAAACAGGTACAATGTAACAAAATGACGCAAGTAGCTTAATAGAAAGTGAGACAGGCAGTTTTATAATTTCTCTAAATACCCAGCCGTGGGCTCGAAATTAGCCGAGGGCGATATGGAAGCAGAGCGCTTTGCGTTGATTTCCATGTTATGAGACGTCGGCCTTTCAGAAAATAGTGGTAAAGTGCTGACCTAAAATTGCCTTCTAAATCACAATACATGATCGGGTTGGTTGCAGAGTCCTGTACAGGACTTGCAGCTAAATTTAACAGTGTTACTTTAGAAAATAAATATAATGTATAGAGATAATACAGATTATTGACCAATGTTCTGGTATATAGTGTGAAGAAATGGAACAGACATTAAAATAAATAATTCCCACAATAAATTGAATATGTCTTTAAACGTATAACAAATGAAATTCTGTTGATGAACGAAAGAGGGAAAAGACAGCAAGATAAGAAAGAAATAATACATTAATTACGGATGCAGTCGACCATATAGTGATAAGGGAAGAACTGGAACGTATTGTAACAATGGGAAAGATGTATGGAACAAGAGACAACGAAGGCAAATAAAGGCTATTCATGACAGCCGTGTTTCATGGAACGGAAATTAACCATGACATGAATCAACATCATGTTGAATATCTCTACTTGTAGAGAAGCATGATCACCAATGCCAAGCAGCAAGGCATTATTACATGATGATTATAAAGTCGTAAGGCATGTGTTGTTAGAAGGGACAGCAAAGTACAGCTGAGAATAGAGAGGGCTACAAAATGAAGCGGGTTTTGTGGTGTATTGGTTACGGAATCCCGCTTACCGCGTTTGAAACACAGCTGCGGGCGATTTGGCAGCCGGCCGCCTTGCATTTGTATTGTTATAAAAATGGTGTGAGTGCCGGTCGTTCAGAGAGCAATGACAAACTACTGACGTAAACTTGCTATGAAATCACAATCAGATACAAATGCTAGGGTTGACTGCGATGTCATGTGAAGGACTATGTCCTGCAAAGAATATGCAACTAACTAACTAATAAGAAAATCAACAAAAATAGACATTAACATCTACAGAAATAAATAACAAGATATCCACAGAAGGACTGAAACCAAAGGAAAATATGATCAGCGAGGACGACAAACAGACACAGATACAACAAAAGATGTCAAGAAAAATCATTGTCCATGCAGTAGCAAGGCAGGAAACATAAAGAAATGACAATCGAAACATCAAACAAAAGTTACATAGAAATTATGGTGAACGAACGAACGAAAAATCTTTAGTTTCATAGGGTTGAGAATCGACATTCTGCCCTTCTTCTCTAATTCCTCTCATACATTATTTCATTCAACATCACTTATGAAGCTAATCTTAGACAACAAAAGAACAATAAGCATTAATACGCATGAAAAATAATCAATAATACATGACTCACTGAGGCGATGTTTAACATGGGCATTATAAATACCTAAGGAAGGTGTAACGTGCCATACATATAGGAATGTTTATTATACTAGTTGTCGTTTGAGATAATTTACCATTGTTATATTTAGGGGTCATGTAGTCTGTACTGAGGTAGTGTTCAAACAGGTTGCGACTTATGTGAATAGCACTGAGACAATAAACATGCATGTATGTGTATCTGCGTGCATGCCTGCGTCTCGTTCTATCTATCTGTGTATTTGTCAGTCTGTTTTATGTTTGAATGTGTGTGAGTGTGTGTGTGTGTGTGTGTGTGTGTGTGTGTGTGTGTGTGTGTGTGTGTGTGCATGCATATGGGTGCGTATCCGCCTACTTGTATATATATATATATATATATATATATATATATATATATATATATATATATATATATATATATATATATATATATATATATATATATCCGGCGGGACTATTCCCGCTGGTTGCGGGATCCGCTAAAGTCAGGCGGGGAGTCTGACGATAGTGCACGCTTTACACAGGTCCGGACACTTGTGATTGACAGAAGTACGCGTCCTTATGGTCCAGGCGCGTAAGAGGCCCTCACCTGTGGGACTTGGCTGAACGCCTCTAAGCCGTGGGTGTCCCTTGGGTTCCAGGGTCTGGCGATCACTCACTACCAATTAGCGGCTCAGGATAAATGACGTAATGGATAAGTTAAAAAGAATCTTAGATGAAATCTCTAAACAAGACATAGAAAAAGTCGCCAAATATGACGTGAGAAGGTAGAAACATCACAGCGATAGTTTAGCAACAAGGCAGACCTTGGGATGACGGCATAAAAGGCGGCAGGAGTTTGTTCGCGGAGATATATTAGCAACAAACATAGTGATAGCAGTGATGGCTAAGAACAACGACTTGATAGAAGAGTTAAATCGTTAGAGCATACGTCTTCTCAGGCAGGATCAACCACAGGCCATGAAATTATCAATTAGCACCGCCTCTGCGAGAATGGCCAAGGGGACAGCGCGGTCAACGGATCAGAAGCAGTGAGGCTGACAGTTAGCTGATCGAACATTGTCATAAGCTTTAAAGACTAGGTGCAACTGTGTGTGACGATGCTTGTTATTATAATACCGGCCCTCTTGGCTGTACAAGAACGGTATGTTTATCAATATTTCTATTATTAATATGTTTATGCATACGGAACGCCAGCTGAACGCAGGAAATAAATATTTCTTGGAATGATCACGTCAGCCGGCTTCGAGTTATCGATGCTTTCGGATTTGTCAAATGGTTTTCGCCTCTGGACTGACGAGTTGTTTACTGTTAATTATCGTTACATGTTGAATTACTGTGTGGCAAAGATGAGGGATCGTGGTGGCGAGGTCTCGGAGATTTGACTCTGAGCCGCCAACGTCTGCAGCCTACCTTGTGCCAGACGTATTGGTTACCCATTCCTCTGGAAAACACAAGGCTAGGCCGAGAGAGGGAATATGTCGTTTGGGCACCACATGTTTCTCTGAAGCTCTGCCCAGACATTGTGATGGAATATTGGCCACATTCCAACTCACATACTTTGGTCTGTCAAGACTGCAATGTGCCACTCACACACACACACACACACACACATACACACACACACACACACACACACATACACACACACACACACACACACATATATACATACATACATACACATATATATATATATATAAATATATATATGCATATATGGGCGTGAGTTCTGCGCTCGATTGTGTACTTGTGTGAATTCTCATATTTTTACATGCGTATATAAGATGTCAGTCTGTATGTCTCTCTCTCTCTCTCTCTCTCTCTCTCTCTCTCTCTCTCTCTCTCTCTCTCTCTCTCTGTGTGTGTGTGTGTGTGTGTGTGTGTGTGTGTGTGCGGGCGCGAGCGTGCGTGCGTGCCTATATGTGTATTTTACGCATATGTTTTCTTGTAGTGTGTGAATGTCGTGTTTATCGCGGGTCCTGTCTCTGTAAAATGTGTCCGGGCGTGTGTGTCAATTACGTGTGTATATACTCCCATGTGTGTATGGCATGTGTGTAGGGTGTATCCAGGAATCAACATACAACTCCCTTACCTCTGTAATGTCAATCTTTCCATCTTTGTTTTCATCGAATGCACTGAGAATAGATTCCTTGGCTTCCTTCAGAGCTGCCTGGGACACAACCTGTGGATATCATTAAACAAAAAGCCGATTCAAGACATATTCAAAATCTACAAAGGAGGTCCCTCGCTCGCTCTCTTTTCAAGATCTCACACAGTCATCCGAGTCTTGGACCCCATCTTTTCAAGATCTCACACAATCACCCGAATCTTGGATCTGATCTTTTCAAGATCTCGCACAATCACCCGAATCTTGGATCTGATCTTTTCAATATCTTACACAATCACCCAAATCTTGGATCCGACCTTTTCAAGATCTCACACAATCACCCGAATCTTGGATCTGATCTTTTCAAGATCTTACACAATCACCCGAATCTTGGATCCGATCTTTTCAAGATCTCACACAATCAACAGACTCTTGGATCCTGTTTGGGTCCTATTCCCGACTTACACAGAAATATATATTGGTGAACCCTTTGAAGACACAATAAGTTAGTTACATATCCCTTACGGGACGTCGAAGTCAACCCCAGCATTTTTAGCTGTTTGTGATTTCTTGGCAAGTTTACTTTCAGTAATTTGCCATTGCTTTCTGAACGACCGGCCCTTTTACCATTGTATGAAAACCAGAGCAATGCTGCCTGCTTCCAAATCGCCGTCACCTGTGTTTCGAACGTGGTATGTGGGATTACGAATTGCATTCGTAACGCCTTCGCCACAGAAGCCACTAAGACAGTTCACATATAAACACACACGTATTGTTTAGCACTCATAGGAGTAGAAGAAAGAAGTAGGTGATTAGAGGACCGACTCGACAACATAAACATTGAAAACTATAGAATCTGGAACAAGGCAAGCTGTAGGCGCAACCCAATCAGCAAAAGTAATGCTCTAACTGTCCGTCTGTCGGAGCTTCCAACCTAGACCAGTTACCAACCAAGGCTTTTTGGGGGGTTTAAATTCGCATTTCCTTTACAGGACATCGCTGTCAACGGCAGCATCTTTCAGCTATCTGTTGATTTCTTGGCAAGATTACGCTCAGTAGTTTGCCATTGCATTCTGAGCGGCCAGCCCAGTTATCCCGCAAGTCACCAGCGGGGGTCGAACCGCTCCCAGTTCTCGCCCGCTACCAGACTCTGCGTGATAAACGGGATTACGGAGAAAGTGTTGTAACCCCTCGGCCAGAGAGACCGGCGACCAAGGCTTAGAAGAGGAAAGTTGAAGTACTTCATGAGAAAAGGAAAGTTGGGGAAAGGAGATACAGATAGAGAGAGAGAGAGAGAGAGAGAGAGAGAGAGAGAGAGAGAGAGAGAGAGAGAGAGAGAGAGAGATAGGAGGGGCAAGAGGAGAGCACGAGTGAAGATGCTGGACAGTGTGACATCATGACACGGAGAAACATCAACAACAGCAATGATTTGCAGAACACAAGAGAAAATGCTGTTGACAGACATGGTCACCAATGCCGCATGACATGGACTACAGAAGAAGAAGAAAGGGGTTCATATTTTAAAAAAATAGTTTCAGAAAAGAATAATGAAATAAGAAAGCAGTTTCAGAACAGAATAGTGAGTTGTTTTAGAAGAGAATAATGAAACAGAAAGTAATTTTAGAACCAATTAATGAAATATAACGTAGTTTAAGAACCGAATAATGAAATAAAAAACAGTTTGAGAACTGTGTTGTTTATCAGCGATTTGCGCGGTTATATGTTCGTCCCTGTCATTCGTTGAGATATGACCTTAATGACGTCATGCACGGGAAGCCATCTTTTACAGCACCAATGTCATGTCACTAATTGTTTGGGCTCATTTTTATTTCAGTAATTGCAGTCTTCCTCCTTCGATCCTAGTTTGTGGGGTTTCTTAAGAGCTGTGGGAAAATGTTAACTCCAATGGCAAGGTCACATGTCAAGCTGAAACAAGTTCCGCAGCACAATAATTGCAGGAGCAGTCTCAGGAAACAGAAAAAAGTGGGGAACAAATACATCTTTAAGAGAGAATTTTTTATTTCTCCAAATTACAGAAGCAGAATTACAAGTCCACATAAATAATCTAAACCAAGTGTGTAAGGGACATAACATGAAAGTTTGCATCAGTAAAACATAAGTAATGACTATAACCAAAGAAGAAAAGACAACAAAGATGCATTTAAAAACACACCCCTCCCCTTGAAACAAGTGAAGAGCTTCAAGTAATTAGGAAGAGGATAATATCATCAAATGTCAAATCAGAAGGTGAGATCGCAATTAGATGCAATAAAGTAAACCAATCATTGGATTCATGGTATCGAAACTAAAGAACAAACACGTATCATTGGATACTGAAAAAACACTCTACAACACAATCTTCCTACCAACTCTATGCTACCAATGCCAAACCTGGATAATGACAGAAATGGATAAAATAATAATTACAACAAAGGAAATGCGATTCCTGAGAAGAATACTCAATGTATCAGGAAGGCAAAAATTCAGAAATTATGACAACAGGAGTAAAGTGGGGATTATAGCAGCGCTAGATTTCATTAGAAAACAGCAAGTTAAATAGTTCGGCAACATAACTAGGCTACCAACTTACATTAAAGCACATAAGCAATTATGTACAGACCAAATGGAACCAGAATAAGAGGCTGACCATGTAAACGGTGGACAGAGGGAATAAAGGAATCCATAGGAATCTCGATATACGAAGTCCATTAACGGGCACTCTCCCGCTGTTTATGCGTCACCTCGACACCACAAGGTACTATAGGAACAAGATTAGATGAGATAAGATGATAGTTAGAAGAAGTGAAAGTAGAACATAGAGACAAGTGGAAATAAGTTGTACATGGTGAAACAAGAGGTGCGGTGCCATAACGATAATCTGGGTTATGAGAGAAAGCAAACGAGTTTGGAGCCATGGCATCCATCTGAAGCTTTAACCGTGCTTCTTTTATAAATAATTCACTCTTTCGGGTTCAGTGAGGTGTTACTTTATCTCCTTCGATCCTGGTTTGTGGGGTTTCTAAGCAGTCGTGACAAACGTTTGCTCCAACGGCGTGGTCATATGTTCAGATGAACTGGTTTTCCCTAGAACTCTGTTTACTGGAATAGCCCCAGGAAACAGAACTTTTTTTGTTTTTGTTTTTAAATTTCTATATGTTAAGATGAAATGGTTTTCCATAGAACTCTAATTACTGGAATAGCCCCAAGAAACTGAATAAAGGGGAGACCGAATAATTCGTTTGCAGATAATATTCTGAAAACAAAAACAAACAAAAAAAAAACACACAAAGATAGAGAATGCAGAGTGATAGTATGAGATAGAGAAGCTTGGAAACAATGCACACGGGCTGGCGCAAGAGGTTTGTTGCCCCAAATAGCATCTAGCTGACGGGAGAAAGCAAGAGGTACGTTGCCCCAAATAGCATCTAGTTGGCGGGAGAGAGCAAGAGAGAAAGTCAGGCATCCATCCGTCTGCAGCTTGAACAATCCCTTGTTTATAAGTAAGTTGATCAAACAATATAAGGCACAAAGTATGTCTGGCATATTCCGCGGTAAATAGTCGGGTATACACTACAGAAAGATAATAAAGACAACTGGAAACAAGTCATAAATAGTGTGTGTGTTTTTATTTATTTTTTAATCTCTTTATGTGTTTTGTGTAGTTCACTTAACACGATAAATTACGATATTTCAATATATGAATTTCATATCTTCTCGTTGTGGCGAAATTTCACCTGTAGAAATCATATCTAATCCAGAATATCTATAAGTGTTGTGACGTTGGAAGACTACTACCCCAATTAACATTGATGTATAGGAAGGCCTTGCTATACGTCGCTCCGGTTTACGTCGTTTCGCTATAGCGTCGTTGTCACAATAGGACATAACTTCACTTTAAGTCGCTACGTTCCGCCATAACGTCGTCACATGCGTTGCTATGGTGCGTTAACGTCGTCATTTTACATTTTGTGCAGTGCTTTTTTCCAGTATGTTATCGTGTAATCACCCATAATTATGAGTTCAAAGCGCACAGTAAGTGCTGATAGTGTGTCTGGTTGTAAGAGAACGAGGAAAAGTGTTACTCTTGAGGTGAAGTTAAGTGTGTTACGTCGTTTTGAGGCTGGGGATCGGGCTGTTGATATCGGTAAAGTCCATGATTTACCTCCAACTACGGTAAGGACAATTCGTGTAGATGCTGACAAAATCAAAGAGGGTACTAAAAACGTAACCCCTTTCAGTGCTTCCAAGATCACTCATACCAGACGTATTCTTATGGAAACGTGGAAGCTCTATTGGCTGTCTGGATTGAAGACCAGAACCAACGGAATATACCTGTGAGCAAGATGGTTATCCAAGAGAAAGCAAAGTCTCTCTATGAAGATCTAGCTGAGAAAGCGGGTGCGAGCAGTACTAGTAGTGCTGATGATAGTTTTCGAGCGAGTCGTGGTTTTAATGCCTCTACGTCCCAATAACTTTATTACTCGCCCTCCATCCCACCTCTATTTGGCCAGTAAATATCAACAACCGTCAAAATAAACATTATATAATGCACTGTATTTCATTTAATTCTATGGGAAATAGTGTTTCGCTGTACGTCGTTTCACTTAAAGTCGTGTTTTCCTAAAACGTAACCCCGACGTTAACCGGGGCATTCCAGCTGTGCTGAGACTGGGTATATTTTCCCAAAGCGGATTGTATCTTAGTGTTACTGTACAGGAACGAACCAACCAACTTTATTTTTAAAGGACAAATATTTGGCTCGCAGGCCCATCTTAAATTCAGCCCTTCCAATCACTCATCTTTCGTACATCAACTATCTATTATACATGTTAAATTCACATATACAAAACAAAGATTGTCAAATAAATGTTGTGACAAAAATAAGGCATAATGCAATGTTATCAGACAGGATGACAGGTAAGCAGACACACATACACACACAAACACACACACACACACACACACACACACAAGCACATATGCATAAACAAGTGCATGCATACCTAAATACACACATATATCATTTACAAAAGCTCTCACAGGTATGCACCCATTCAATAACACGCAAATACACACTCCCTCGCATACACATATACACATTCACAATCACACACTTACTAATACATATTTACTCATAAACATTTCTCTCTCTTTTTTCATCTCTACATCTCTCTCTCTCTCTCTCTCTCTCTCTCTCTCTCTCTCCTCTCTCTCTCTCTCTCTCTCTCTCTGCCCCCTCCCTCTCTGCCTGTCTGTCTCTTTCTCTCTCTCTCTCTCTCTCTCTCTCTATATATATATATATATATATATATATATATATATATATATATATATATATATATATATATATATATCGCGTCAATATTGTTCAATATACAAAACCACGCACATATGCACACACTGCTTCACGCAATCGCCCAAACTAATATACACAAACTTCCACACTTTCACGCACACGCAGACACACAACCACACACAAACACACGCACACACATACACACACACACACTGACAATTGTCATGAGCCTCCACCAACAATGGTAATATAATGAGGCAACTAACTGTGTTCTTTGAACAAATGTTAAACATTAAAGGCGGGAGTGTTGAACTCACAGAGCTTTACCTCTGCTGTCTGAACGAGAAGTCAACTGTTGAGTCTAACTTAATGCACCAGCAGCGCAGTGGGAGTTTAATAGCGAGCTATCTAATCCTTTCGGCTTCTTCGAAGTCATATATAGTGATAGCTACTGTGACGGGATGAGTCTAGATCACTATGCAAACACCACCACTACTACGTTAGTGGAATTCCTAATCTATATTCTGGATTCAGTAGCAGCTAAATTACTAATAATGACGTCATAATGACCATGCAGACACTTTCTGCACTAAAACTACACACTATTTGGGGACAGCACGTATTTTCACGTCATCTATTCAAATGATGTCACAAGGGAAATCCCCTGTCTTCAACCCTTATCAGTAATACCAAGTATATGTCCGTCACTCCCTAGCAACGGGAATACGGCGATACACTATTAGTACTGCGGCACCGGAAATTGTGACTAACAACTTCCGTCCGGTTCACAACGACCATAGCTGCTGTGCTAAGCAGACCTT
Source organism: Cepaea hortensis (assembly GCA_963921405.1). NCBI lineage: Eukaryota > Metazoa > Mollusca > Gastropoda > Stylommatophora > Helicidae > Cepaea > Cepaea hortensis. The sequence goes on from OY992889.1 coordinate 37,148,804, forward strand.
ACATGAAGTGGGCTGCCATATCCAACTCCATCTTTGGTAGATTATACCAAAACAGGTCTTAATTGATGCAATAAGACTGGGGGTGAGTGTAATAACACAATAGTTACGATTATAGTAAGGAGTGTGTACACATTTATATTCTGATATTGGGAAAACACAAACTTTCCCGACCATGTATATTTATGAAACGTGGTATATGAAAGGGGAGACATTGAGAGAAAACATGTGAGGCCTAGATATATTTATAGATAAAAATATATAGATATAATGTATAAACCTTACTGATTATTTTCATATGCATTTTGTGAATGTATTTACGTGTATATTTTGTTGAAAATATGATAACATGACTTTGCCATGTGGGCAGAAGTAGAAGAGACATGTGGCACATGATTCTCACATGCCAGCAATATTACTAGGCGATTTATATTCAAACATAAATGTGCTTACCCTTGATTCACCGCCATGCCGAACTACACGACACTGACGGTCATAAGTTCAAAGCAAATACCATGTGGTGAGGAATCAGAATTTGGGGAGTAAATAACTCAACAAGGGATAACTGAGACATCCTAAAGCCCAATGCCTGGAATATCTCAGCCCCCTTGCTTGCCTGCTGGCCTCCTTCGTATCTTTTAGCTCGTATATTATGTGGGGTATACCTCACGACTTCATGGCGACACTTGATTGCTTTATGCCTAAAGACTGATGTGGGAATAGGTTGAATTATTGTTGGCCTTTCCTTAGCTATCTAGGGAAACATCCTGGCTGCCCAGGACTTCCTCACCATGGTGTTAAGGAATACACCAGTAATTATTGCATATGAGTCACTTCAAGTTTTACAACCATGTACATTTTGTAATGCCTTTTTCAAACAAAGATTTGTCTACATGTTCTACTCCAATGGACCATGCGGTCTTAGAATGTGTCCACTTCTGGACCCCTTTTCCCCTTGTATCACCATGTCATACAATGTATAGCCAAGCTAATAGGAGCTATTGGCACTTTGCTTTTGAAACAGAATAGCAGATAGGAACTATGTTTTATTCCTATTCTGCATCTGACACATACACAACAGATACACAACACCAGCACTCAGACACATTGCTATTGTCAAGACACTAAGGAGTCTGCAACTGTTTGTTTGATTTAAGGAGCCTCGCTGCTGATACTCCTGAAGGCTAACTGGTCCGGTTACCGAAACTTACAGCCACCAACTAGTGGAGACGGAACCTGGAATCCGGAGGAGCATCGTACACCTGTCGAATGCCAGGGTCGACTCCAAGACATAATCCAAACGAAAGCCAGCACTATTCCTAAACGAGATCAGATTATCTCAGGTGACTCTGTGTCTACATGTGGTCTGAGTGTGTCACTGTCTGGATGGTGTGAATGATGATATGCTATCTATCTAAGCATCAGAAAACTATTTTTTTGTACCTGTAACATAAATTTTATTGTCCTAGTTCACCAGTTGAACCACAATTTTCAGTATCTCTTTTATTATTAAAGTGTATTATTGTTTTATACTTGCACCAACGTACTCCACTCGTGATCATTTTGAACGCAAGGTGTGCGCGTGAGTGCGTGAAAGTATTTAAAACAGGGGGCTCCATCAATTGACGAAGGATCACCGACAGATAAACTAGACATTCGTGTTAGGTCTTCCTACATACACGAGTGGTCTTCACCTTCTGCCTTTGTCTACCAAGTGAATCCCAGTCTCTTCTATCGGGACCATCCCTTTAGACATTCTTGTAACGAGCCATAATTTCTAGAGACTGTCGGCAAACTCTTGGATAGGGATTTCTGTCTATTTCAATAGAAATACCCTAACGGTCGGTGACAGCTACATATGTTTACACACCAGTCGAAGTCTTATATAGTGTTAGCTCCATATGTTTATACACCAATCGAAGTCTTATATAGTGTTAGCTCCATATGTTTATACACCAATCGAAGTCTTATATAGTGTTAGCTCCATATGTTTATACACCAATCGAAGTCTTATATAGTGTTAGCTCCATATGTTTATACACCAATCGAAGTCTTATATTGTGTTAGCTCAATATGTTTATACACCAATCGAAGTCTTATATAGTGTTAGCTCCATATGTTTATACAACAACCGAAGTCTTATATAGTGTTAGCTCCATATGTTTATACACCAATCGAAGTCTTATATAGTGTTAGCTCCATATGTTTATACACCAATCGAAGTCTTATATAGTGTTAGCTCCATATGTTTATACACCAATCGAAGTCTTATATAGTGTTAGCTCCATATGTTTATACACCAAAGTCTTATATAGTGTTAGCTCCATATGCTTATACACCAAAGTCTTATATAGTGTTAGCTCCATATGTTTATACAACAACCGAAGTCTTATATAGTGTTAACTCCATATGTTTACACACCAACCGAAGTCTTATATAGTGTTAGCTCTATATGTTTACACACCAACCGAAGTCTTATATGGGTTATGGGGGTTAATAACACGTGGCTAGACTTTATTTCCCAGGACTTTCCTGATATTCATTTGAGGCCGCGTCGACCTGGGAGTCCACATTAAGGTAAAATATCTCACCCTCAGGCTTCGTTCTCTCTCTCTCTCTCTCTCTCTCTCTCTCTCTCTCTCTCTCTCTCTCTCTCTTCTCTCTCTCTCGCTCTTTTTCTCCCTCGCTCTCTCTCGCTCTCTCTGTCTCTCTCTCGCTCTTTCTCTCCCTCGCTCTCTCTCTCTCGCTCTCTCTCGCTCGCTCTCACGCTTTCTCATTCTCTCTGTCTGTTCATCTGTCTCTCATAATTTCTTAATAACTCTCTCGTTATCTTTCTCCGATTCTCTTTCCATCTGACTCCATCTCTTTCTCCCCCCCCCCCCCCCAATCTCCCCCGCGCTCTCTTCTCTCAGCCTGAAGCCAACCATACTACATACATCTCATTCTCCCGCTTTAATACACATACTCCATCTTTTTTCTTTTCTCTCTTGTTTAAATGTTCCTTCTCTCTTTCTTCTCTTTATGTCACTCTGACTCTGTTTCTCGCTGTGTCTGTCTGTCTGTCTGTCTGTCTGTCTGTCTGTCTGTCTGTCTGTCTGTCTGTCTGTCTGTCTGTCTGTCTGTCTGTCTGTCTTTCTTCCTGTCAATCTATGTAAATGTAACATTCACAATTGATTAATGAAAGATGAGTGATTGGAAGGGCCGAATGTAAGACGGGCCTGCGTGGCCAATTTGCTCATCATCATCAAGTGCCGCGCTGGCTGGCGTAGGCGTTCATGGCTCTCCACAGATCTCGGTCTTTGGTGTTCTGGATCAACTCTGCTGATGATATTCCTCCATGCCACTGTCTCAATCCGTCCAGCATCATTTCTCTTGGTCTGCCTCTGCTTCTCTTCCCTTCGATCTTTCCAGTTGTCACGATGTTCTCCAATACCTCTCTTCTCATCACGTGTCCAAAGAAAGCTGTTTGTCTCTTTCTTATTGTTGTATATAGTGTTCTAGTTTCATTAGCCTCTTTCAGGCAATCGTTGTTAGTTACTCTGGCAGTCCAAGGAATTCGCAACATTCGTCTTAAAAGCCACATCTCTGTTGCTTCTAAGTTCTTCATAATTTGTTCATTTACATTCCAAGATTCGCTGCCATACAGCAAAACTGGTTCTATATAGCATTTCAGCACTCTCTTTCTTACATTCATTGATAGCCACTTATTGCATAAGATACTCTTCATTTTCTGAAATGCGGCTTTTGCCTGCCCTATTCTGCTCTTGCCGGTTTCTCTGGCTGAGGTTTTACACCACTTTCTCCGTAATACCGTTTATCCACGCAGGGTCTCGCAGCGAGGCGAGAATTGGAAGCGGTTCGACCCGCGCTCGTGACTTGCGGAATAATGAGCCGGCCGCTCAGGAAGCAATGGCAAACTACTGAGCGTAAGCTTGCCAAGAAATCAACATACAGCTGAAGATGCTGATGTTGACAACGATGTCCTGTAAAGGATATGCACACACACACAAAAAACACGCTGCTCTTAATCTCTGTTGTACATCTTCCATCCGATGTTATAAGTGCCCCTAGGTATTTAAAATTATCCACTTGGTTGAGAATTTTCCCTTCTATTTCTATGTCACATTTTGGTGTCCCCATTTTCTTTGATATCACCATTGTTACTGTCTTCTTGATATTCAAGGAGAGTCCTTTCTGTGCCCTCTCTGATACTCCAATGTCCAATAATTGTTGTAGGTATGTTGCATTATCCACCACCAATACTGTGTCATCTGCATAGCGTATATTGTTTATATTATATCCTCCGATTAGTATTCCTGGCTTCTCTTTGATCTCTCTCATTATTACTTTGCTATATAGGGAGAAGAGATCGGGTGACAAGACACACCCCTGTCGTACTCCTAGCTTTATCTGTTCGTAACTACCCTCTTTATTTCCCATTTTAATTGCTGCTACTTGGTTCCAGTATATATTCTTTATTGTTATTAAATCTTTCCCATCTATGCTAATATCGTCCAACATTTTAATCAGCTCGTCATGTTTTACTTTATCAAATGCCTTAGTATAATCTATGAAGCATAAATATATGTCCCTCTGTTTATCTATTGACCTTTCTATTAGTGTTCGTAATATATATATATATATATATATATATATATATATATATATATATATATATATATATATATATATATATATATATTGCATTGTTTGTACCCTTTCCTTCCATAAAACCGTACTGTTCTTCACTAATTTCCATTTTTATTTTCTTTCTTGCTCTTCTCATTATAATTCTGAGTAGAAGCTTAGTGACATGTTTTATGAGGTTAATTGTACGAAAATCTTCACATTCAATTGCTCCTGGTCTTTTTTTTTATTGCTATAAATACAGATTTTACCATATCGCTCGGTAAATATCCACTGTTGTAAATATCATTTAGCATTTTGGTTAATATATCTACCCCAAATTCTCCCAATACTTCTAATTCTTCTACTGTGATTTCGTCTGGCCCAGCTGTTTTTCCTTTCTTATGTTTCATAGCGTCGGCGACTGCTTCTTTTAGAATAGGTGGGCCTTCTAAGTTACTTTCTTCTGTTAATTCTTCCCTTTCTCCATTATATAATTCTCTTATATACTCATTCCACCTCTTCATTATAGCACCTTCCTCCAATAATATCTTTCCTGTTTTTGATTTCAAACACTCTGTATTTATTCTTATTTTTCTTCCTGTGAGCTCATTGATTTGTCTGTGCATACTTTTTTGATCTTTAATGGAATTTAATTTAATGTGTTTGCATTGCTCGTTTAACCATCTTTCTTTTGCCTTCACACATTTATCTTTTATTTCTTTATTTATCTAAGCATACTCTTGTTTGTCATTTTTATTCTGTTTCCTTTTGTCCATCAGCATTAAGATTTCTTCCTTCATCCATTTTTTCTTAGCTTTTTGGCTTCTCTCCGGTAATATTTCTTTGCTAGTTTGATGAATGGAGTCCCTTAACATTTCCCATTGATCATTTATACTCTGTATTTTAGCTTTTGCATTGTACCTATTTTTCACAGTCACTCTGTATTGTTCTTGAATTTCTTTATCTACTTTCAGAACCTCTTTATTAAGTCTCAGGTTCTTAACCATTTTTCCCTCTCTTTAATCTTACTTTTATTTGTCCACATAGTGGTACATGATCACTATTACCGTCAGCACCAGGCATTGTCTTTACATTAATTAATGCATTTCTAAATCTTTTATTAATAAGTATGTAGTCAATGTGGTTGCGTATTTTCATATCAGGGCTTTTCCATGTGTATAGTCGTCTTTTATGGTGTTTACACCATGTGTTTCAAATTATCATATCATTAATATTTGCCCATTCTATTAGTTTCTCTCCTCGTTCATTTTTTGTACCTAAATCGTAATTCCCCACTATATCCTCTATTTTTCCCTTTCCTACTTTTGCATTAAAATCTCCCAGTATTATTTTTATTTCTTGTGATCCATTTTGAGCTATTGCCATTTCTATTTCATCGGAAAAGTGTTGTATTTCCAGTTTGCTAGCCTTTGAAAATAAAGATCGTTCGTTCGTTCGTTCTCTCTCTCTCTCTCTCTCTCTCTCTCTCTCTCTCTCTCTCTCTCTCTCTCTCTCTCTCTCTCTCTCTCTCTCTCTCTCTCTCTGTATGCCCCGTGTACGTGAGTATTTAATCCTACTTTTTATTTCTATTTCTACCTACACGTTTGTTTCCACTTTTATTTGTCTAGCTTTCTATTTCATACTATTTTCTTGTATCTGTTTCTATATTTCTTTCTTAAACCGTCAAGTTCGTATCGTATTTCTATCTCTGTAACCACTGTACATATAGAAAGCTAACCATTTACTGTACAATGAGGCAAAAGAAATTCGCTAGAGACGCGTCACACACCAGACCGAGGCTCGACATTTATTAGGTTACGTTATAATTGTGAGAGACAACCGGTTCATCCTTTGTCTTGTTTCATGATTAACATATGTAAACATTGCCTAGCAACCCTTGTTGAAGAAAAACAACAACAAGGAGAACAACAACAAGAATAATAAGGACAAGAGTGACAAGAACAAGAGTAACGTGAATTAAAAATAATAAAAAAGAAGAGGAGAATGATGATGAGGAGAAGGTGGATGAGGGGGAGACAAATTATCAAAAGGAGACGGTTACAAACCTTTGAGAACAAAATTTTAAGACGCATCTTTGGACCCATTAGGGATACACAAAGTGGAGAGTGGAAAAGAAGAAGTAACAAAGACATTTATGATCTGTTTAAGCCCCCGCTAATCACTGGTATCATGAAGGCTAATAGACTACAATGGCTGGGGCATATAGAAAGAATGGAAGATAATAGGGAAACAACACTCGCTTACACTCAGGAAATAAATGACCGTAGACCCCGAGGTAGACCAAGAAGACGGTGGGGAGATAATACATGTACAGACCTACAAGCACTTGGAATCAACGACTGGCAAGAGAAGGTCCACCAGAGAGACGAATGGAGACGGATTGTATTTGCAGCAAAGAACCTCAATGGCTCGGAAAGCTGAAGAAGAAGAAGACGGGACGAGACAGATGAAGAAGATGGGGAAAGGAATGATGGTGGTAATGACGGTGAGTAGAAGGAGGAGCAGAAGGACAGCGCACGAAGAAGAAGAGAAGGAGGAGAAGCAGAGGGACGGAGGTAGAGAGAGGACGAGAAAGAAGAAGAAGGGCAACACGTACAAAGAACAAGAAGATGATAAAAACTAGAGAAAAAAAAAAAAAACTAGGGCCTGTAGTTATTTCAGGACAGCATAAACTGATGACTGCCAGCTGATGAAGACACCGTGTGACAGCAGAGAAAGCTAAAGTGTTTATGTGACCCAGTTGCCATGAAACTGCTAACATGTCAGGGAATTTGGTGGTAAGGGATAGCGTCTGGCACCAGGGAGTAATTTGATTTGGGCACAAGATGACCCGGGGGATGCACAAGGGAATGGGAACAGTGGCTAAGAGAAGAATGCGGTGTCAAGTGTCAGTGAACTGAACAGAGATGTATTGTATGGAAAGTTGCTGTTCTAGCGGCTTATGTGTTCTTTTTGTGTGTGAGTGGTTTTAGATAGTTTCTTAGTTTGAAGTTGTCTTTGTCTTGTTATTTAGTTTCATATTTATGTCTTCTTCTTGTCCTTCTTGTTCTTGTTCTTCTTGTTGTTGCTGTTGTTGTTGCTGTTGTTGTCCTCCTCCTCCTCCTCCTCCTCCTCCTCCTCCTCCTCCTTCTTCTTCTTCTTCTTCTTCTTCTTCTTCTTCTTCTTCTTCTTCTTCTTCTTCTCCTCATCCTCCTCCTCCTCCTCCTCCTCCTTCTTCTTCTTCTTCTTCTTCTTCTTCTTCTTCTTCTTCTTCTTCTTCTTCTTCTTCTTCTTCTTCTTCTTCTTCTTCTTCTTCTTCTTCTTCTTCTTCTTCTTCTTCTTCTTCTTCCCCTTCTCTTCTTCTTCCCCTTCTTCTTCTTTTTCTTCTACTTCAGTTTCTCCTACTTCTATTTTCCTTCTTCTTCTTCGTATCCTCTTCTTTGTTCATTTTCTTTTTCACTTAACCAAATTAAATTCTTTCTTATGCCCTTTATGGGACCACTAGTAAACATTATTTTACGGGTTTGAATCTAGCCTCACTTCTTTGTTAGCGAAGAGCTCTAGAAAGACTTGTTAACAATTTTTTCAGTCTCAGGTCTGACTATTAGTGGACATAAGTATCACATCAAAAACACAGGTGTATTACTTTCACATGGGCCAAATAAAGATCATAAACTGATTAGAGTCATTAGATGTAGACAGTCAAAATTTGTTGGGCATGTTATGAGAAGAAATGAATTGGAGAACTTAGTGACAACTGGCAAGATCGAAGGGAAGAGACCAAGGGGAAGACTGAGAAGTAAATACCTGGATGGCTTGGCCACGTGACATGGTCGAGACAGAAACACGGAGCTGATCCACGACTCTGGTGATCGAGTGAGATGGCAGAACATGACCGCCCACGCTTATCGGCATTGCACATGATGGATAGATGGAATTATATGCACTCTATAAAAACAGAAGATTCCGAGTTACAAAATTAAAAGGTTACAGGCTTTGACATTATTGCATCTGTTTTCCCCCCATATTATTCAGCCCGTCTTCTGAGAGCATCGCACAAAACACGAACTCCGTAGCTCTAGCAATAACCCGCAGGTGTCAGTAAGATTGCTTTAGTATACAATATGCAACCGAAGAACAGCCAATCATACTTGACACGTTGATTCCAACCCATGAAGAAAAGCCAATCACACATTCTACCTTGTTTGAAATACATGAAAAACAGCCAATCGAATTTTGCACAGTTGTTGAAACACGTGAAGAATAGCCAATCATATTTGACATTTTTATTGAAACACATAAATAATAGCCTTTCACATACAAATACGTTGATTATAATACACGAAGAATAGCCAATCACACATGAAACTGATTTTACTCATACAGAATATCGATGCACACATGACACGTTGATTTAACATAAATAGAATATCGAATCACACATGACATGTTGATTTGTCACATACATAATATCGAGTCCACATGCTACGTTGATTTATCACATACAGAATAGCCAATCTCACATAGTGTGTTGCTAGGATCATAAAGAAGCAACATGCATTTTACTAATGTGTTGGACAACGTGTTATAATTATTACACGTACAAGAACAGAACATATACACACAGTGCACTTTGAAAACCCTGACCACAGAAAGTAAACAGCACAGATAGCGTGTATTTTAATGTACATCTGAAATACAAAACAATCCAAATCCACCCCTTGCACACCTTACCATAAGAAATGGCTGCCATTACGACACTGGACATAGTTTGAAAACCACCGACACAGGATAGAGCTGGCTTAAAGGGCGGTAAATCATAACGTATGTCTGTTTTAATTAAGAATTACATCCCTTGTAATTATGTGGAAGCAAATTCTTACAGGCTATGATGGTTTATCTTTTCGTAATGACGGATTTCTTGTGGATTTTCATCATGTTAAAGGTCAATTATTTTCCAGTTTAATTGCAATTAAAAATGATTCTTTACGTGGATCTACAACAGTTGTATCTACAGTGGAGTAAATTGTTTTAGTTTCAATAATAATTTTCTTTAAAACTGTGCAGTGTAAATTGTGCTTGTCAAAGGTACAGTTTGCTCTTGTCTTTGTGTGTTTGCAATATGTTTACCATTTAATATTTGCCGCGCGCCGTGTATGTGTGTGTGTGTGTGTGTGTGTGTGTGTGTGTGTGTGTGTGTTTATTGTTGTTCTATTATTAGTATTTTAGGTTCGCTCGCTTTGAACTCAAGCGTAGTTTATACACTTGCTACCACGTCTACTGCACTGGACTGATATTTGCATGTAAATTAGCTTTCTCTATTACCAGTGCCCCTCGCCATCAGGCAAAACCCTTCCGTCTTCTGAGGTACTTGTAATGTACATCCCCAAATAAAGGATGACAAATCAAAATTTTAGTTCAAATGACCTGTGTATGGGTTGAACTCTCTAACTTGGCATCAGCACATCGAATGTTTAGGAACGAGCGCTCTTATCTATTTTGTCATGCTGCTTTGTCGTGTGTTAGTATTGGGTAACTCTTCTAATAGTCCACACCGTTTGATATTGGTGATCACATCTGTCCACGGTCTTCTGTCTCCTGTACTGCTAACTTCTCATAGTCCATGCCTAGGTGTCAAATTGTCCAGCATATATTCTCTTGGTCACTCCCTTCCCTCTCCTCTTCTACATTCCTGTTGTCACGACATACTCCAGCTTTTCCCTTCTCATGGCATGCTCTAGGAATTGCGCTCACTCCTTCTGATGCGATTAACCAGCTCTCTTTGGAAGCTAACTTATTTTAAGATATCTTAATGACTCCCTCTTTCCCTCCACTATTTTCTCAGTATTCCTCTATAAAACACATCTCAGTAGTTTTCTAAATAATTCCTGGCGTATCTGCTAATTGTCCTTGATACGCTTCCGTACATATGGACTGGCTCGATATGGCTCTGATGATCCCTTTTCCTTACCTTAATTGAGAGGGACATATTTCAGATAAGGTTCTTCATCTTGTGAAATGCTGCCTTTTCTTGGTCGATTCTAAAATTAATTATCTCCAAAGATCTTCCGCCTGCTTTTATTAAAGCACCCAAATAATTAAATACATTGATTGATTCAAAAAGGATTTTATTCAGTTTGATGTTTCATTTCGAAGAGAGGCATTGGAGAACATCGTAACAACTGGAAAGATCGAGGGGAAGAGAGGCAGAGGTAGACCAAGAGAAGTGATGCTGGATGGATTGAGACGGTGGCTTGGAGGAATATCAGCAGCAGAGTTGATCCAGAAAACCAAAGACCGAGATCTATGGAGAGCCATGAACGCCTACGCCAGCCGGCACGGCACTTGATGCTGATGATGAAATCAAAGCCCTTTGTGTTCGGTGACATGTGTAAATTTGTTATAGATGTTTTTACATATTTGAACATTGTGAAATAATGATGAGGAAAATATTAACTATAACCAGCATAAAAAAGCATACAACCGAAATACAAACTGGTGGAGTCCTTCCTCTTCTTCTTCTTCGTTCGTCCGAAATGTTTGCAGCTACGATATATGCTTCTTTCGGCCGACACATCCGATTTCTTCAGGCATGTGTTGAACGGGTTAACCTTCCAGGGGGAGGAGTCCAATTTTGTTATAGCTGCAAGCCAATGAGCAACGAATTCTTATAGACCTGATTAAAGAATGTTAAGAAGAGAGATAGACAGACTATGCTGCAGAATGGCCTGGTAGCCACATTAATTGTGTTTAAATCTGACGGTATACTAAAGAGAAGAGTTGACTGTACTCATGAGATAACGAAAGAAGCAGTTTGGTAAAATGTCCAACCTCAAGTATATTCTCCCTGTCAGGTAATACAGGAAATAGTTCACCAATGAAGTAAAGTACAAGGCTCTTTCACAAGCCGTAAAGTCCGTTGGGCATATGGTTCTAGACGCGTATGTTTACACAATCCTTTTTCAAGCCGTAAAGTCCATTGGGCATATGGTGCTAGACGCGTATGTTTACACAAACTAACCGATTAAGTGCAATGGGGATGATAAAGCGTCTTACTTAAACTTCATGCAACTGCCATGGGCATATAAATCGAACTAATTTAAAATATCGATGCAGTAGATTTCCCCAAACAACACTCTATAATGGTATATTATATATATATATATATATATACTAGCTGACCCTGCCCGGC
>OY992889.1:37160821-37310821 GCA_963921405.1 Cepaea hortensis
CTGCTCACTGTGTACAACAACAGCGTCTACTAATTGTTGCAGATCCTGTGCATTGTCTGCAATCAATACTGTATCATCTTCATATCTAATGTTATTGATGTTTCTTTCTCCAATGCTGATTCCATTTATATCTTCTACATTTCTGAAAATATTTTCACTGTACAGGGAAAAAAGATCTGGAGACATCACACATCCCTGCCTATCACCTCTCTTAATAGGTTGATATTGTCCCACTTCATTATCAATCCTTATGGCAGCTTGTTGTTTCCAATATATGTTTTTTATAAGTCTAATGTCTTTCCCATCAATTTGTTGACATGTCTAACTCTATCAAAAGCCTTTGTGTAGTCAATAATGCAAAGATGTATATCCTTGTTTACTTCTATAGCACATTCAATAACTGTTCGCAGCATATACACAGCATTTACTGTACCCTTTTCTTCTACAAACCCACATTGTTCTTCCCCTATTTCAGGTTGTATTTTCTTCCTCCCTCTTTGCATGATAATTCGTAACAAAATCTTTGTGATGTGACTCATTATACAAATTGTTCTATGTTGATCACATTCCAAGGTTCCTGATTTCTTTGGGATTGCAATAAATACAGAATTACATAATTCAGAAAGTATATCTCCAGTATCATATAATGTGTTCAGCAATCTGGTGACTTGCTCTAATCCAAATTCTTCTAAAGCTTTAATCATTTCTGTTGTGATGTTATCTGCATCAGGGGCCTTGCCAGCTTTCATATGTTTAAGAACATTTTGAACCTCCTTCTTTAAAATTGGTGGTCCTTCATTATTAAATCTAATATCACACTGTTCCTCTCTGTTATCATTATACAGGGTTTTCACATAATCTATCCATACATGTAGAATCTGATCTTTTTCTATTATGATTTTCCCATCTTTAGTTTATAGACAGCCTGTTGATGTACTTGTTCTTTTATTTGTAAGTTCCTGAATTCTTTTTTGCACTAATTTGGTATTTTGACTGTTGTGTTGTTTTTCAATTTCTAAGCACTTTTCCTCAAGCCATGATTCTTTTGCCTTCCTACATAACATTCTGACTTGTCTGTGAATTTCTTCATATTTGGCAGGATTTTTTTTGTTGAGTCTTCTTGTTTCCATTAGGTGTACAATTTCTTCAGTCATCCATTTCTTACGACCCACCTCCTTTAATTTTGGAATAGTTGTTTATGCAGCCAAACTGATTGAATTCTTTAACATTTCCCATTGATCATTCACATCCTGGAATAATATCTCCAGATCAGACAATATATCAAATCTGTTCTGTACTTCTGTGTTGAATTTGTTTTGTATTTCCTTGTCATTACTCAATGTACACAAATCGTATTTAGTGTTTCCTGTTATATACTTGACTTTCTTCATCTTTATCCTCAATGTTCCTGTAAGTAGTCTGTGGTCACTATAACAATCAGCACTGGGAACTGTTTTTGCTAGTGTTAGTGCGTTTCTAAATCTTCTGCTAATCAGAATGTAGTCAGTCTGGTTTCTGATCCTGCTATCAGGACTCCTCCATGTCCATAATCTTCTAGGGTGTTGCTTAAATCAGGTGTTTCCTACAATCATTTACTTTTCTTTTGCCCATTCTACGAGTCTATATTCCCTTTCATTTCTCTCTCGTAAACCATAGTTTTTACTGTGTATCTATCACCTTGATTTCCTAATTTTGCATTGAAGTCTCCTATTATGATGTTTATTTCTGAATTTTTACATTTCTTTAAGGCAGACACTATGTCATTATAAAATTCCTCTACACTATCTTCACTGGACTCTCCTGTTGGGGCATATACTTGAATAACATTTATGTTAAAAGGTCTGCCATTCAATTTAAATAGTAGAACTCTGTCCGACACGGCCCAATATCCTTGAACAGATGTTGATGTTTTCCGGTCCAAAATTATTGCCACTCCCCTTTGTCGATCTTCAACTCCAGAATAAATATTCTTAAAATCTTCATCTATCTTGATGCCTGCTCCTGTCCATCTCGTTTCGCACTTCCCTAAAATATTAATTTTTTCTCTTTGTATTTCTTGTTTTATGTTCTCTAATTTTCCGTCGTCGTTTAAAGTCCTAACGTTCCATGTTGCTAATTTTAATGTCTCTGTCCTTGTCTTGCGATGATCAGTCTTTAAGCGAATCATAATGTACTAGGCACTTTCAAAGAGGTAGTTTGAAGTTGCTTTCCTCTATGGCAGTGACCATACTGGCCGGATGACCGCAACCATTTTCTCTCGAAAGAGATCCTCTGCCTGCCGGCGCGAAACTCGAGACCATAACCAACAAATATCTGTCGGCTGCCCTCAAAATTTCATCCACTGCCTGCCTTCCGTGGCTTCTTTTGAACACTTCCAATAAACGAACACGAAATAACATCACATAATCCACAGGAAATTACTATCCATAGGAAATCCACAGAAAAACACTGAACAGCGTCTCCCCGAAGAATAACGCGTCATCTCGTCGCCATTGTATCGGAAGATGTGACTAATATACGCTTAGAAAATGTGATTACATCGTAAGAGGAGAGACTGGCCGAGTGGCTAGAACACCATTCTTCTGTACGGATAAGAATGTATTTATTTCTGTCGGGGACAAAAAGAAAATCCTAACTAGCACAGTTCGAGACGACTGCACTAGCCAGGCCACCTTGATTCTTCAGGCTCAAGACCACCCTGTCATACACCGCAAGGTTTATAGGCAGTAAGGACAGCCTTTTTTTTATTTTAATTAGCTTACATCTTGTGCTGCCTTGTTGTTCAACTTCAGATGAAAATACGAATGCAAGCACAGAAGGCAATATTCAACTTAGAGTTTGTCCTCAACTGTAACGGGTGGAGGCCAAAATACTTTTCACTGTTCTGAATATGTTGGACACTCCTGCATCAATTGTTTAGCTGTAATTTTACCATTTTCACAGTTGCATTCATCAGTATCTCCTATCTTTAGTGTATTAACTTATTTAGTGCCAAACAAAAAGTACATTTGAACCAATCATGGTACACAATCAAATGAACACATGTTATAATGTAAATGTCCCCTCACTGAGCATTGAAAATGCGGAAAAGGCCAAGAATCAAAACAAATAACACTGAAATATGCCGATATATCGTCCTAATGTTCAAATGGGAGGTCATATTTGGCTATATATTATCCTTCGCCACCGAAACATTTAAACATGTAGTACATCTGAAGATAGTGTTCCGTTCATTTAAACATGTAGAACATCTGAAGATAGTGTTCCGTTCATTTAAACATGTAGAACATCTGAAGATAGTGTTCCGTTCATTTAAACATGTAGTACATCTGAAGATAGTGTTCCGTTCATTTAAACATGTAGTACATCTGAAGATAGTGTTCCGTTCATTTAAACATGTAGAACATCTGAAGATAGTGTTCCGTTCATTTAAACATGTAGAACATCTGAAGATAGTGTTCCGTTCATTTAAACATGTAGTACATCTGAAGATAGTGTTCCGTTCATTTAAACATGTAGTACATCTGAAGATAGTGTTCCGTTCATTTAAACATGTAGTACATCTGAAGATAGTGTTCCGTTCATTTAAACATGTAGTACATCTGAAGATAGTGTTCCGTTCATTTAAACATGTAGAACATCTGAAGATAGTGTTCCGTTCATTTAAACATGTAGAACATCTGAAGATAGTGTTCCGTTCATTTAAACATGTAGTACATCTGAAGATAGTGTTCCGTTCATTTAAACATGTAGTACATCTGAAGATAGTGTTCCGTTCATTTAAACATGTAGAACATCTGAAGATAGTGTTCCGTTCATTTAAACATGTAGAACATCTGAAGATAGTGTTCCGTTCATTTAAACATAGAAATAATATTCTAGACCAGGGAGGGATTTGAGAGGAAATTCCATGCTGATGTGACAACTGGCAAGATCGAAGGGAACAGACAAAGAGGAAGACCGAGAAGAAAATATCTGGATGGCTTGGCCACATGGCATGAACGAGACAGGAACACTGAGCTGATCCACGACTCTGGTGATCGAGTGAAATGGCGAGTCATGACCGCCCACGCTTTCCGGCATGGCACATGATTGATTGATTGAGTAATAACAGACAAACAGTTTAGTTTAGTCGACGGATCAATATCGCGGCACACGGATGTAACCCATAAGTGCTCCTTTCTACCATTAACTCAAACCTGTATCCGGAGAATCTTAGCTCAGTGCACAAACGCCGTAGCACCGACGAGGATCCTGAAATAATTTATGTAGATTTTGAACTCAAAATTATGTCCGGGCAGCGCCGATAGGCTACTCGTTTTCGATTTCCAACTGCCAAGGGATATTTTAAGTGCGCGCACTACACACGGGCGTCCGATCTCACTGCCCAAAGACCAGGGAAAATTTTGTTACTAGAAGTCCTCATAAAAAACATCCCGGCCCTCACCGAGGCTTGAAACCGGGACCTCCAGCGCTCGAGACGAACACCATACATCGAGACTGCTTAGCCCCGTTAACAGACAAACAACGGAGAACCATTGGCCCAATAGTGCCCCAGTCTGAAAAGTTTGAAAGGATGGAAGGATAACTTAGCCAAACGAACAAATAATTTACAGAAGAACACTGCACAAATCTTATTTCAGAATGGCAGGCAATATGTGTACAGATGAGGAGATTTCTATTGTTTTGGCATTCTTGTTTAGCATACAGAGGTGATTACTCTGTTACATGGCATGTGATTCCACACATGTACTTTAAGAAATAAACGGGAATATGTGACGCCATTAGAATAATGAACCGTGAATTGTTCTCTAGCTTGCCAGCATATTTGTCTGGAGTAACTGTCTGGGGGTTGCTGTTTCGATCATTTGAGGCTTTGGTGTCAAGCGTATCATCATGAAAATGACATTCTTTGAGGTATCTTTCCTATGTTTTGCTTACCTCCATAAAGACATTGATTTTTATCTAAATGTTATCGATAAACCAAAAGGGACGGTGCTGAAGTTGTATACATTGATCCAAACGTGTTACTCGGTCTACTGTGCTTGTATTTGTATGCCATATCCTTAATGGACTATAGTCATCTGTTGGGCGCTTGATCCAGTTTTGAAGTCAGATCTGCTTCAGTTGTGGTCACACTTGATAGATTATATTCATCCGACTTCAAATGACAGTCCGAATTCGAGGCTTATTTATCTGTTTCGTAACAAAATAGTTTTTACAAAGGTGGGGATGTTATGACCGTAGACCCCGAGGTAGACCAAGGAGACGGTAAAGAGGTAAATACATACAGATCTTCAAGCACTTGGAATCAAAGACTGGCAAGAGAAGGTCCATCAGAGAGACGTATGGAGACGGATTGTATCTGCAGCAGAGAACCTCAATGGCTCGGAATGCTGAGGAAGAAGAAGAAGAAGAAGAAGAAGAAGAAGAAGAAGAAGAAGAAGAAGAAGAAGAAGAAGAAGAAGAAGAAGAAGAAGAAGAAGAGGAAGAGGAAGAGGAAGAGGAAGAGGAAGAGGAAGAGGAAGAGGAAGAGGAAGAGGAAGAGGAAGAAGAAGAAGAAGAAGAAGAAGAAGAAGAAGAAGAAGAAGAAGAAGAAGAAGAAGAAGAGGAAGAGGAAGAGGAAGAGGAAGAGGAAGAGGAAGAGGAAGAGGAAGAAGAAGAGGAAGAAGAAGAGGAAGAGGAAGAGGAAGAGGAAGAAGAAGAAGAAGAAGAAGAAGAAGAAGAAGAAGAAGAAGAAGAAGAAGAAGAAGAAGAAGAAGAAGAAGAAGAAGAAGAAGAAGAAGAAGAAGAAGACTTTAAATGACAACTCATTGTTGAAGAAGTAAGTGTACTTCGATGCACGCCAACTACACACCTCTAAAACGTTTCCTCACTAGCCACATCTATCATCCACCAGTACCCACAGTATTGGGCTATGGACATAACTCTTACACAGCCTTCCAAATAGCACCATTGTTCTCAGAAATGTATGTAAGCTAAGCACAGGTCGAATACAAACACACAAACAGATTGAAATAAGTGGACAACTCGGCGCGTGAGCAGAACAGTACACTCACTCCACAGCAGGAAATTACCGTCAAAGGTGGAAGTTACAAACCACCGATGTGGACATGAGGAGCAAATTATCTTATCAAGAATCAATTGATCAGAGTGTCACACGTGAATGTGTGTTTGTGTGCGTGTGGGGGGGGGGGGTATGGGGGTGTGTGTGTGTATGTATGTGTGTTGTGTGTGTGTGTGGGGGTGGGGTGTGTGTGTATGTGTGTGTGTGGGTGTGTGTGGGGGTGTGTGTGTGCGTGTGTGTGGGGGTGTGGGGGTGTGGGGTGTGTGTGTGTGTGGGGGGGTGTGTATGTATGTGTGTGGGGTGTGAGTGTATGTGTGTGGGGGTTGGGTGTGTGTGTATGTATTTGTGTGGGGTGTGTGGGTGTGTGTGTGTGTGGGGGTGTGTGTGTGGGTGGGGGTGGTGGTGTGTGTATGTATGTGTGTGGGGGTGTGGTGTGTGTGTGTGGGTGGTGTGTGTGGGGGGGGGGGTGTGGTGTGTGTGTATGTGTGTAGGGGTGTGGGGGTGTGGGATGAGTGTGGGGGGTGGGGGTGTGTTTGTGGGGGGTGGGGTGGGGGTGTGTTTGTGGGGGGTGTGTGGGTGTGTTTGTGGGGGTTGTGGGGTGTGTGTGTGTGGGGTGTGTGTGTGTGGGGTGTGTGTGTGGGGTGTGTGTGTGTGTGTGTGTGTGTGTGTGTGGAAGGGGGAGGTAGTCTCAAAGCAGGAACCTGAGATGGATCTCTGCTGTGTAGGGATTATTATATGTTATCTCTGCTGTGTTGGGGATTATTATATGTTATCTCTGCTGTGCTGAGGATTATTATATGTTATCTCCGATGTGTTAGGGATTATTATATGTTATCTCTGCTGTGTTGGGGATTATTATATGTTATCTCTGCTGTTTTGGGGATTATAAAATGTTATCTCTGCTGTGTTGGGGATTATTATATGTTATCTCTGCTGTGCTGCGGATTATTATTTGTTATCTCTGATGTATTAGGGATTATTGCATATTATGTCTTCTGCGTTAGGGATTATTATATGTTATCTTTGCTGTGTTGGGGATTATTATGAGTTATCTATGCTGTGTTGAGGATTAATATATAATATCTCTACTGTGTTGGGGATTATTATATGTTATCTCTGCTGTAATGTGGATTATTATATGTTATCTCTGCTGTAATGGGGATTATTATACGTATACTCTGCTGAAATGGGGATTATTATATGTTATCTCTGCTGTAATGGGGATTATTATATGTTATCTCTGCTGTAATAGGGATTATTATATGTTATCTCTGCTGTAATGGGGATTATTATATGTTATCTCTACTATGTTGGGGATTATTATATGTTATCTCTGCTGTGACGGAGATTATTATATGTTATCTCTGCTGTAATGGGGATTATTATATGTTATCTCTGCTGTAATGGGGATTATTATATGTTATCTCTGCTGTAATGGGGATTATTATATGTTATCTCTGCTGTAATGGGGATTATTATATGTTATCTCTGTTGTTTTGGGGATTATTATATGTTATCTCTACTGTTTTGGGGATTATTATATGTTATCTCTACTGTGATGGGGATTATTATAGATTATCTCTACTGTGTTGGGGATTATTATATGTTATCTCTGCTGTAATGTGGATTATTATATGTTATCTCTGCTGTAATGGGGATTATTATATGTTATCTCTGCTGTGTTGGGGATTATTATACGTATACTCTGCTGAAATGGGGATTATTATATGTTATCTCTGCTGTAATGGGGATTATTATATGTTATCTCTGCTGTAATAGGGATTATTATATGTTATCTCTGCTGTAATGGGGATTATTATATGTTATCTCTACTGTGTTGGGGATTATTATATGTTATCTCTTCTGTAATGGGGATTATTATATGTTATCTCTGCTGTAATGGGGATTATTATATGTTATCTCTGCTGTGTTGGGGATTATTATACGTTATCTCTGCTGTAATGGTGATTATTATATGTTATCTCTGCTGTAATGGGGATTATTATATGTTATCTCTGCTGTAATGGGGATTATTATATGTTATCTCTGCTGTGTTGGGGATTATTATACGTTATCTCTGCTGTAATGGGGATTATTATATGTTATCTCTGCTGTAATGGGAATTATTATATGTTATCTCTGCTGTGTTGGGGATTATTATATGTTATCTCTACTGTGTTAGGGATTATTATATGTTATCTCTACTGTGTTGAGGATTATTATATGTTATCTCTGCTGTGTTAAGGATTATTATATGTTATCTCTGCTGTAATTGGGATTATTATATGTTATCTCTGCTGTAATGGGGATTATTATATGTTATCTCTGCTGTGTTGGGGATTATTATATGTTATCTCTGCTGTGTTGGGGATTATTATATGTTATCTCTACTGTGTTGGGGATTATTATATGTTATCTCTACTGTGTTGAGGATTATTATATGTTATCTCTACTGTGTTAAGGATTATTATATGTTATCTCTGCTGTAATTGGGATTATTATATGTTATCTCTGCTGTAATGGGGATTATTATATGTTATCTCTGCTGTGTTGAGGATTATTATACGTTATCTCTTCTGTAATGGGGATTATTATATGTTATCTCTGCTGTAATGGGGATTATTATTATAATATCTCTGCTGTGTTGGGGATTATTATATGTTATCTCTACTGTGTTGGGGATTATTATATATTATCTCTACTGTGTTGGGGATTATTATATGTTATCTCTGCTGTAATGGGAATTATTATATGTTATATCTACTGTGTTGGGGATTATTATATGTTATCTCTGCTGTAATGGGGATTATTATATGTTATCTCTGTTGTAATGGGGATTATTATATAATATCTCTGCTGTGTTGGTGATTATTATGTGTTATCTCTGCTGTAATGGGGATTATTATATGTTATCTTTGCTGTGTTGGGGATTATTATATGTTATATCTGCTGTGTTGGGGATTATTATATGTTATCTCTGCTGTGTTGGGGATTATTAAATGTTATCTCTGCTGTGTTGGGGATTATTATATGTTATCTCTCCTGTGTTGGGGATTATTATATGTTATCTCTGCTGTGTTGGGGATTATTATATGTTATCTCTGCTGTGTTGGGGATTATTATATGTTATCTCTGCTGTGTTGGGGATTATTATATGTTATCTCTGCTGTGTTAGGTATTATTATATGTTATCTCTGCTGTGTTAGGGATTATTATATGTTATCTCTGCTGTGTTAGGGATTATTATATGTTATCTCTGCTGTGTTGGGGATTATTATATGTTATCTCTGCTGTGTTAGGTATTATTATATGTTATCTCTGCTGTGTTAGGGATTATTATATGTTATCTCTGCTGTGTTAGGGATTATTATATGTTATCTCTGCTGTGTTGGGGATTAGTATATGTTATTTATGCTGTGTTAGGGATTATTATATGTTATCTCTGCTGTGTTGGGGATTAGTATATGTTATTTATGCTGTGATGGGGAATGTTATATGTTATCTCTTCTGTTTTGATGATTATTGTATTTTATCAGCCTCAATGTGTGGAGGAACACGTGGCCAGTTTTCTCTCACTTAGCGGACGACGAACGCAGGCTTCGCACTCTGATCCGACCGCTCGCATAGCATTACCATTGTGGCCCCTAGCGACTAAATTAGCGCGCCCGCTCGAATGTGGAATGAATGACAATATTTGTCAGAAACTACATTATCGCTTTCGGACTGAAACACCATCTTCACAATATAACCGCTTTTAGACTGAAACACCATCTTCATAATATAACCGCTTTCGGACTGAAACACCATCTTCACAACATAACCGCTTTTAGACTGAAACACCATCTTCACAACATAACCGCTTTTAGACTGAAACACCATCTTCATAATATAACCGCTTTCGGACTGAAACACCATCTTCACAACATAACCGCTTTTGGACTGAAACACCATCTTCATAACATAACCGCTTTCGGACTGAAACACCATCTTCACAATATAACCGCTTTTGGACTGAAACACTACCTTCACAACATAACCGCTTCCGGACTGAAACACTACCTTCACAACATAACCGCTTTCGGACTGAATCACAATCTTCACAACATAACCGCTTTCGGACTGAATCACAATCTTCACAACATAACCGCTTTCGGACTGAATCACAATCTTCACAACCATGTGTCTTGCAAAACGACGATGGAATTCATGTCTCTCCAGTTATCTCGGCCCTTGGAGTTCAGGATCGATTCAAATTATATTTGTCCTAGACAATCGAGCATAATTTTTCTCGGTCAGCCTGCCTTTTCTACCGCCGACCTGTCCAATCCGTACGATATCCTTAAATGTCCCTCCTCTTATAATATGCTCAAAGATCAATGTCCTTTTCTTATCCTCATCGTCATGTGTCCTGCCAACTGGCGTAGGCGTTCATGTCTCTTAACAGATCTTGGTCTTTGGTGTTCTGGATCACCTCTGTTGATATTCCTCCATGCCAACGTTTCAGTCCATCCAGCATTCTTTCTCTTGCTCTGCGTCTGCCTCTTTTCCCATTGTTTTTCCAGTTGTCGCGGTGTTCTTCAACGTCTCTCTTCTCATCAAATTACCAAAGAAAACTGTCTTTTTCGTATAGTTGTGTATCATATTCTAGTTTCATTATCCTCTTTCTGGCAATCTTTGTTAGTTACTCTGACAGTCCATTGTATTGGCAATATTCGTTCTTCCTAATTGATAAGTTTACATTACACGATTCACTGTCATACGGCAAAACAGATTACATATGACAACCCAGCACTCTCTATCTTACATTCAATGATAGTGACTTACTGGGTAAGATAATTTAAATTTTCTGAAATGTAGTTTTTGCTTACCCTATTCTGCTATTAATCTCTGTTGTGCATCTTCCATCTGATGTTATAATTTCCCATAGGTATTTAAATTTTTCAACTTGCTTGAGCATTTTCCAACACAATAAGGAAAAGCGAGAGAATGAGAAAGTAAATGTGAACTATAATTTGAACGACAATAATTAAGAAGAAAATGAAAAGACAGAGAATCATACAAACAAATTACTGCGAAACTGAAATTATTCAAAGACAAGTAACGATAACAATGTTGGATTATTCAAACAAACTAGCGGTATTTGGAAGGGAATAAAATTGATCCTAAACAAGTCGGTACAAGAAACATTAATTGTAAAAAGAGAATACATAAATCCAATCAGACTGCTGTCTATGACCCACACAAATAAATTACCAACTCAAACAAACATGTCCCAGGATGACTGGCCCAACCAATCACAGCAGATTCTGCTGGAGCGAGTGCCAGGCGCGAGGTGTCATCAATTATAACGCTAGACCAGCTCAACGATCCCCAGCTGGTTTGGTTTCATCAAAGGTCTACGGTGCCAAAAAAGGTTGTCGTTGCTGTCATAGTTTGTGTCGTAGTTATGGTTGTTGGTGTTGTTTTTGTGTCTATGGCTTTCGTCTTTGTTAATGTTTGATATGTTAGGTCGCGAGTATACTTTGATATTGGAGCCGCGATGTCGCAGTGAATAACGAGACGGTGGTAATGTATTCGAATCCACAATCAATGTTAAGTTTTCTGCTAAACTGGCCTGGTCTCCCAAGTCATTCGGGCCCCTACAAGTGGCTATAGGACATGTCAGGGGAGGTAATAGCGGCAGGCGTGACATTGGCATCGCCCTGCAAGTGCCGCCTAGAATTTATAGAGAGCGGGATAGAGGGAGAGGGGGAGGGGGAGAGAGGGGGATAGTGGGAGAGAGAGCGAGAGAGGGAGAGAGAGCGAGGGGGATAGAGAGAGAGAGGGAGGGGGAGAGAGGTAGAGAGAGGGAGAGAGTGAGAGGGAGAGAGAACGAGAAAGGGCGGTGGAGAGGGAGAGAGAAGGAGAGAGGGGGAGAGAGATAACAACAACAACAACAACAAACAACAATAAAACTTTATTTTGAAAGGGTTAAGAATTGGGCACGCAGGCCCGTCTAACATTCTGCCCTTTTATCACTCTCTTTCATACATTATACCATTCACACATCATTCAAGGCTAACTGACAACAGCAACAATATAAAAGATATGCATTATAAAGGCATGTGGAAAAATTAAAAATCAATACTACACGACTCAGTAATAGTAATAACTGGTGTGGCACTTGTTATTAGCTATGTGGCATATACTGGCCTACCAAAAGGGGACTGGCTGTCATACTAGGGTTTTATTATTATTATTACTTCTATTATTAAGGGGTAAGGTAATCCGTACTGAGATAGTGTTCAAATAATTTGCGATTATATGTATAGGGATTGGTGATGTCTTTTATTTCATGTGGAAGATTGTTCCACAGCTGAGCTGCAGAGTACGTTAAGCTTGTTTTGTATAAGTCTATCCTAGGCTTCGGAATGTGTAATATATTTAATCGTTTACTGTGTCTAGCATTATATTCAAACAATGGCCAAAGGTAATTTGGGGCATTCCGATGTAGGATTTTGTGAATTAGTTTGGCCTTATTGAAAAGCAGACGTTTGCGGAGTTGTAGTAACTGAAGGCGTTTATGCAGGCTAGGATTGTCAGTTAAATGTTTGCTAAAAATTAAACTCATGGCCCGTTTCTGGAGTGAGTAAAGTCGCTTGGTGCTTGAATTGGAACAACCGTCCCAGATTGTAGTGCAGTAGTCAAAATGTGTCTGTATGTGAGACGTATAGAATATTTTCCTTGTGTCCTCATCAAGGAACTTTTTAATCTTGGCGAGTTGGTAGACTATTTTCGCTGTTTGTTTAGTGAGCGCTTGACCGTGAGCATTAAAGGTTAGGTTTCTATCAATGATTAGGCCTAATGTTTTGTGCTCAATTACACGTTCTACTGGCATGTTATCGATGTGAAGTTGAAGTGATCTGTGTGAATTTAGAGTCTGAAGTCTTTGTCTGGTTGTTAATAACATAGATTTTGTTTTAATGATGTTAATTTGCATATGGTTCGCATAGCTCCACCTAACTACATTATTTAATTCTTGTTGCAAAGACGACTCCAGCAAATTACTGCTTTCAGCGTTTGTATACACTGTACAGTCGTCTGCAAATAGATCGCAGGACGACGAAAGATGCAAAGGTAGATCATTAATATATATGGCGAATAATAGAGGGCCAAGAATAGAGCGGTACTCCAGTATTGAAGGTAGTGGTTTGGGACAGAGATTTATTGCATGATACTACTTGATTTCTGTTTGACAGAAAAGATGTTATTAGCGTCACAACATTAGGGCCAATTTTCATTGTCTCTACTTTTTTAATTAAAATGGCATGGTCTATCATATCAAATGCTTTTCTGAAATCGATAAACACAGCTCCACATAGATTGTTATTATTTATATTCTGGTGCCAATTTTCTATCAAGTTTGTTAGGGCCGTATGGCAAGAAAATTTTGGTCGAAATCCTGATTGACTGTCAACAATAAGCTTGTTGCGATCTAAATACTGTAATGTTACCTTATAGATGTGTTTTTCTAGTGGTTTAGATAGTGATGATAGTAAAGAGATGGGTCTATAATTGTTCCGGAGACCATTGTCCAATGACCCAGATTTAAGGAGAGGATACACTTTAGCGATTTTGAGAGCTGATGGAAAGTGACCTTTGGTGAGACACTGATTATATACATAGGTTAGTGATACACAGATCACTGGCGCAGCACAGCTGAGAATCCGACTGCTGATTCCATCTAACCCAGATGAGTTTGTATTTTTTTAGTTTACTGAGGTAAGTGAATACTTCAGTGACTGTCATTAGCGGAGAGAGGGAGGGGGAGAGGGAGAGAAGGGGAGAGAGGAGAGAGAGGGAGAGAGAGGGAGTGGGATAGAGGGAGAGAGGGGGAGAGAGAAAGGGAGAGAGAGTGAGAGAGAACGAGAGAAGGAGGGAGAGAGATGGGGAGAGAGGGAGGGAGAGAGAGGGATAGAGAGGCAGAGAGAGGCAGAGAGAGAGGGAGGGGGAGAGAGGGGTAGAGAGAGGGAGAGAGGGAGGGGGAGAGAGGGAGAGAGATTGGGGAGAGAGAGAACGAGAGAGGGAGGGGGAGAGGGAGAGAGAGGGCGAGAGAACAAGAGAGAGGGAGCGAGAGAGAGGGAGAGAGATGGAGAGACGGAGAAAGAGGTTTGTGAGAAAGAGATGGGAAAAAGAAGAAGAGAGGGGGGAAGGGAGCGGATGAGGGAGAGAGAGGGGGAGAGAGAAGAGGGAGAGAGAGAGGGAGATAGGGAGAGAGACTTAGTATTGAAAGAGATAGGATAACGGAAACCATGGAAAAGCGAGATGAAAAGAATTTTAAAACGAGTGAGCCACAGGCATAGAAAAAAAAAAGAGAGAGAGAGAGAGAGAGAGAGAGAGAGAGAGAGAGAGAGAGAGAGAGAGGGAGAGAGAATAAACGTAATAAAGAACAACTAGAGAATGGGAGTGTAAATGGGAATTACAGTATTAACAACAATAAAGAGAACAACAAACGGGAATTGAAATATAAATTACAGAAACTGAAATTATTCAAAGACAACAATTAGCGACAAAAATATTCGATTATTCAAACAAATTCTGCAAATTAGAAGTAGTTGGTTGGAAACACAACTGACACTAAACACGTCGGTAAAAGAGGATACACAAATCCAATAAGAACGCCATCCCTGACCCACACAAATAAATTACCAAATTCAAACAAACATGTCCCAGGATGTCTGGCCCAACCAATCACAGCAGAGTCTGCTGGAGCGAGTGCCAGGCGCAAGGTTTCGTCAATCATAACGCTAGACCAGCTCACGATCCCCAACTGGTCTGGTTTCATCGCGAGAGCTACTGAAGGTCTTCGGTGTCAATAAAGGTTGTTGTTGTTGTCATGGTTCATGTCGTAGTTATGGTTGCTGATGTTGTTTTTGTGTCGATGGATTTCGTCTCTTTCGTATCTGGTGTCTTAGATAGCGATTATATTTTGATAGGCAAGTCGGCTTAACATAGGAGCTGACAAGAGTGCCTGTCGGAAAGGCGGTTTTCTTTATTGTACCTGGCCTCCCAGGTCATCCTAGCTCCAATGGGTCATCATCAGCATCATCATCATTATCATCAACAAGTGCCATGTCAGCTGCCGTAGGAATTCATGTCTCTCCACATATCTCGGTCTTTGGTGTTCCGGATCAACTCTGCTGCTGATATACCTCCATGCCACCGTCTCAATCTATCCCGCATCATTTCTCTTGTTCGGCCTTTGCCTTTATTCCTCTCGATCTTTTCAGTTATCACGATGTTCTCCAATGAATCTCTTCTTATCACATGGCCAAAGAAAGATTTTTGTCTCTTTCTTATTGTTGTATATAATGTTCTAGTTTTATTGGCCTCTTTCAGGCAATCGTCGTTAGCTACTCTAGAAGTCCAAGGGATTCACAACATTCGTCTTCGGAACCACATCTCTATCGCTCCCACGTTCTTCCAAATTTATTCATTTAAATTCCAAGACTCACTGTCATACAGTGAATCTTGGAATGTAAATAAACACATTAGGAAAATCTAAAGGATACCAAAAAATATTATCTGATGTAAAGTCGACCCGATGTAGTATTCACCACGTAACCCATCTTTTAACTATTTTTCCCCCTATATCCTTTACATGACATTGCAGTCAACACCAGCATTATTTCAGCTGCTATTGATGTCTTGGCAAGTTTTACGTTCAGTAATTTACCATTGTTTTCTGAACGACCGGCTTACACACCCCCGTAAGTAACCAACACGACGCGATCCTCTGCCGAATCTCGCGCAGCTGTGTATCGTACAAGAGTATAAAGGATTACGAACAACGTCCGGCATGCCTTCGCCAGGGAAACCGGCCATGGTGTATCTTTCTTCCACATTATACACATGAACTGAAGTGGCCTTGACCTCATCGCCTGATTGTGTTTGTTATGATAATTAGTGAGTATATTTTGATTCCGAGAGCCGTAGTACATTGGCTAGGGTACCAGACTGTCTTACCGGGACTCATGTTTTCGAATATCCGTCTAGATGGTAACTTTGTAATTGACATGGTCTCCTAAGTCCAGCCAGTCTGAAATGGATACTGAGATATTTTCTGGGAATTAAAGGTGATCGGTGTGATATTGACCATATCATCCATCGAATACCTATTGGTCTAATCATATGTGGCTGTCATCGTATACTAAATACGTTACATGGAGTCCAAGGGAACCTTTATCTTTTTACTTTTTATATTTATATTGTATTTACCAATTGTCTGTTGATGTATTATATGCAAATCGTGCTTGATCATTGATGTAAACTAAAAATAGTTAATGATGTATAATGTAGTAATTATAATCATATGACTTGTACATGGTGTTTGTAATGTCTCACTACTTATTGTATGTAGAAGAAATTTAAAAATATATATATTTTTCTTTCGTTGAAAACACCATTCTGTTTGGAGTGCAAAGAATTGCTCCAGCAGATGACAGCCATTCGCTACATATTGCTACACGATGACCGGTGGAGCACATTTTTTTGATGACATCATTTTTCAAATTTCTTCTACATACAAAGTGTAGTGAGACTTTACAAACACCTTATATAATGAACATTGTTTTGTTATTATGTACAGATTATGTTTCGTGTAATATGTAGCAATTATTTTATTTAAAAACAACAACAACAACATGACGTGAAGCAGAAACTTGCTATGAATCTGTGATGTGAGTGGACAATCACATTGTGTAGGCTTGATTCCAGGAATAGGTGTTTACCTCTGTTGGTTGAAGACGAACTAAGTCAGTGATACGTGTTATCCCTACACTTGTTATTAGTTTCTTATTTCTCTCTCAATTTTTTCTTATTTTCTCCAGCTCTGTTTCTTATGCATCTCAACTTACATGATGTGATTTTATGTCTGTGTTTCTAGGACTGACCGTGTTTCGCAGTGGTAACACAGCTTTGTGACGTATAAAGAGTCTATCAACTTCTTTTACACATTTTGATATTCGGATATTATAGGATAAATGCTATGTGATAGCTGATGTAATTTTCTTCTTCATCTACCACATATCCTCTATTGATCAATAAGTTCTCAACAAACTCACGCCAAGCCATCATTTCTCCTGCTACCTCATGCAGCTCAACCCAATGTCCTCCCATACTATTCATTTCCGTCTAAAACATCTCATCACCACGTGTTTGTAGATCGTCTTCCACTTCGCCTGCAACATGGGATCAATGGGAAAGACCCCCTTCATATTTACATTAGCATTAGGTTCTCTCAGTGTGTCTTTCATATAGTGCCATCGTCCATCCATCACGTCTCCAATACGTGCGAGCGTCCGTTCATCTCGTCTCGACTCGTCCCAATGTCCATCCATCACGTCTCGACTACGTCCCAGCGTTCATCCATCACGTCTCCACTAAGTTCATGTATCCGTTCATCACGTCTCGACTACGTGCGCGCGTCCATACATCACGTCTCGACTATGTGCCAGCGTCCATCCTTCATATCTGAACTACGTGTTAACGTTCATCCATCACGCCTCGACTAGCTGGAATCTCTCCAGCCCACTCACCAATGTCATCATCAGCCTCTCTGCTATACAACTCCAGTTCTTCTACTCTACACAGGCATCAGTCAGCGAATTTTTGTGATTTATTGGCAATCGTTTCAGTCGCTCACCATTCCCAGATGCACACATCATTACAACGTTAGAGTTAAACATTCTAAGTTTCGCATTAGTTTTAATTTCCATTTAATTTCACGAATTTCCACAGAGCCCCGAAATCCCCACATTAGCTCATTGAATTCATATTTGAATATCTCAATCACTTCCCTCATCCCCGTCCACATTGCTACCGAAATAATTTATGATTCCCCCTCCCGAAGCCAAGCCTCATCTTGGAGTTCAGGCCACAAATTGCCTCATCTATTCTCGCTGTTTCTTTCATATGCATTCCAAGGCACAGTTTGAGTGACGTCGTATCACACACACACACACACACACACACACACACACACACACACGGAGTCATACATGCTTAGAGAGATAGACAGAGTGAGAGATAGAGACAGAGACAGAGACAGAGAGAGACATCCATAGACACATACACACATGCATACATAATGTGCGCCCATGCCAAATTGTGCTAAGGGATTCACAAGAGTGACCCATCCTCTCGCAGATTGCTGAGTTAGATCAATGGCATTTCCCTAAAATTCCTTCTTATAAACTTTGCACAAACTTTGTAAAAGTAATTCTACGTTAGATTCTGTATTTATAATTTGTCTAGAAAAATGTTACTAAAATTACATAGATTTACCATTTGTAAAACACAACAACCCCAATTATAACTATCGGTGGTAGTTATAAGTACAATGGCCAGCTGTTTAAACTTTAGTCGAGTTAACACAAGTACGTGCACACTTCAAATTATCCTGTGTAAATATGATATCATTTTACAAAATGTACGCGTGGCATAAAATATTTACATAGCGATGAATTTTCCTAGACTTGTACGTTGGACTATAATTATTTATTTTTTTAATATACAGTTATAATTGCTGATGTCGGTCTTTTAGAAATAATTATCGTGACTTAAGAAAATAACACCCAGCACAAATTGTATATAAATAATGCGATTGGTTGTATTCGCATGTCCTTACTCGAGAATTGTGGTTACGTATTAGTGACAGGAATTTGGTAACTTGGGATCGGAAATTCGACTTGTCTTTGTTTTCTTGAAAGTAATCTGCGTAAAATCACGATGTTATGAGCATATATTGTACTGTCTCGGCTTGACATGGTTGAACAGTCTAATGATCTAGCATATGTGTTATTTATATTTATAAAAGAAAAGTTAGTTCCATGTGTCACAAAGTAGGATTGACATAAAGGATTGGCTATGGTTGTTTCTAGAGGATGTCTGTGTGAATGTTGTGTTGAACGACTGATCAACCACGATGCATCAATACCCAAACACCAGACTGCGCACAAAATCCTTTAATTTGAACAACTGGATACAACATTATTCCCCAGGAACGTTCATCATTACATATATCTATATATATAAAACAAAGTGTATGTATGTAAATATATATGTAAATATATATGTATGTCCTTTATTTGTTCGCGAACGGCCCATCCGATTGAGATGAAATTTTCTACACGCCTTCCTTTCATTCCAGAGCTGTCAACTGTCATAGTTTTTTTTTCTTCTTCCTCCTCCTCCCTCCTCCCTCTCCCAAAATACGTACGTAAATATATGATGATGATGATGAAAGAATCCCCGAACCAAAACGCTAGGGAAAGGGAAGAAAATGACGTGACTACACAGAATCGTCACACGGCAATCATCATCATCAAGTGCCGTGCCGGCTGGCGTAGGCGTTCATGGCTCTCCGTAGATCTCAGTCTTTGGTTTTTTGGATCAACTCTGCTGCTGATATTCCTCCATGCCACGGCAATATCAATAACAATTCATCTTTTTATGTGTAAGGAAGTTATCTACAGTCGTGTAGAAGGGAAGAACAAGACGAGTATGAATTCGGAATGGCGAACTCTC
Source organism: Cepaea hortensis (assembly GCA_963921405.1). Taxonomy (NCBI): domain Eukaryota; kingdom Metazoa; phylum Mollusca; class Gastropoda; order Stylommatophora; family Helicidae; genus Cepaea; species Cepaea hortensis. The sequence continues at coordinate 37,180,455 of OY992889.1, forward strand.
ACCTCCTCTCTTCTCCTCCCTCTACCTCCTCCCTCCACCCTTCTCCTCTTCCTCCTCCCTCTCATCCCTCTCCCTCCTCCCTCCTCCTTCTCCCTCTTCCTTCTCCCTCTTCCTCTCCCCTCCTCCTCCATCCTCCTCCCTCCTACTCCCTCCGCCTCCTCCCTCATCTTCCCTCCTCCTCCCTCTCCCTCCTCCTCCCTCCTCCTCCTCCTGCCTCCCTCCTCCTCCTCCTGCCTCCTTCTCTCTCATCATCCTCCCTCCTCTTTCTCCCTTCTTCTCCCTCTTCCCTCTTCCTCCTCCTACCTCCTCCCTCCTCCTCCCTCTACCTCCTCCTCCTCCCTCCACCCTCCTCCTCCCTTCTCCTCCTCTTCCTCCTCCCTTTCCTTCCTCCTCCTCCTCCTCTACCTCCTCCTCCCCCTACCTCTTTCCTCCTCCCTCCTCCTCCTCTTCCACCTCCCTTTCCTTCCTCCCCTCATCATTCTCCCTCCTTCCTCTCCCTCCTTCCTCCTCCTCCTTCCTTCTTCTCCCTCTGCCTCCTCCCTCCTCCTCTCCACTCCTCCTCCCTCCTCCTCCTTCTCCTCCTCCCTCCTTCTCCCTTCTTCTCCTCCTCTCCCCTCCTCCTCCTACCCTCTTCCTCTTCCCCTCCTCCCTCTCCCTCCTCCATCCTCCTCCTCCCTCTTCCTCCTCCTCCCTCTTCCTCCTCCTTCCTCCTTCCTCCTCCTCCCTCTTCCTCCCTCTATCTCCTCCATCCTCCTCCCTCTTCCTCCTCCTTCTTCCTCCTCCTTCCTTCTCCTCCCTCCTCCTCCCTCTTCCTCCTCCTCCTACCTCCTCCCTCCTCCTCCTCTCTCCTCCTCCCTCCTCCCTTTTCCTCCCTCCTCCTCCTCCCTCTACCTCCTCCCTCCTCCTCTCCACTCTTCCTCCTACCCTCTTCCTCTTCCCCTCCCCCTCCTCCCTATCCCTCCTCCTCCCTTCACATTCCTCCTCCTCCATCTTCCTCCTCCTCCCTCCTCCTCCTCATCCCTCCTTTTCCCTCCTCCTCCTTCTTCCTCCCTCCTCCTCCTCCTCCCTCCTCCCCCTCCTCCTTCCTCCTCCTCCCTCTCCTCCTCCTCCTCCCTCCTCCTCCTCCCTCTACCTCCTCCCTCCTCCTCCCTTCACATTCCTCCTCCTCCCTCTTCCTCCTCCTCCCTCGTCCTCATCCCTCCTCCTCCCTTCTCCTCCTCCCTCCTCCTCCCTCTACCTCTTTCTCCCTTCACATTCCTCCTCCTCCCTCTTCCTCCTCCTCCCTCCTCCTCCTCATCCCTCCTTCTCCCTCCTCCTCCTTCTTCCTCCCTCCTCCTCCTCCCTCCTCCCCCTCCTCCTTCCTCCTCCTCCCTCTCCTCCTCCTCACTCCTCCTCCTCCCTCTACCTCCTCCCTCCTCCTCCCTTCACATTCCTCCTCCTCCTCCCTCCTCCTCATCCCTCCTCCTCCCTCCTCCTCCTCTCTCCTCCTCCCTCCTCCTCCTCCCTCCTCCTCACCACTCCTCCTCCCTCCTCCTCCTTCTTCCTCCCTCCTCCTCACTCCTCCCCCTCCTCCTTCCTCCTCCTCCCTCTCCGCCTCCTCCCTCCTCCTCCTCCCCCCTCCTCCCTCTACCTCCTACCCCCTCCTCCCTTCACATTCCTCCTCCTTCCTCTTCCTCCTCCTCCCTCCTCCTCCTCTCTCCGCCTCCCTCCTCCTCTTCCTCCCTCTACCTCCTCCCTCCTCCTCCCTTCACATTCCTCCTCCCTCCTCCTCCTCCTCTCCTCCTCTTCCCTCCTCCTCCTCCCCCTCCTTCTCCTCCTTCTCCCTCCTCCTTCTCCCTCTTCCTCCTCCCTCTTCCTTCTCCCTCCGCCTCCTCCCTCCTCCTACTCTCTCCCCTCCTCCCTCCTACTCCCTCTCCCTCCTCCTCCCTCTCCTCCTCCTGCTCCCTTCTCCTCCTGCGTTCTCCTCCTCCCTCGTTCTCCCTCCTCCCCCCTCTTCCTCCTCCCTCCTCCTCGCCTCCTCCTCCACCCTACTCCTCCCTCCTCCTCCTAATCCCTCCTCCTCCCTCCTATTCCTCCCTACTCCTCCTGTCTCCTCCCTCCTCCTCCCTCCTCTTCCCTCCTCCACCTCCCTCTTCCTCCTCCCTCCTACATTTACCCAAGACAGACAGACAGTCAGACAGATAGTCGGGAACGGGATCTTATATGACTACTTATATAATTTAAATGAGATGCTCTCCACCATGGGCTGGGCCGGGTCAGACAGACAGACAGACAGACAGACAGATAGACAGACAGACTGACAGACAGACAGACAGACAGACAGACAGACAGACAGATAGTCGGTAACGGGAACGAGAACTTATATGACTACTTATATGAATTAAATGAGATGCTCCCCACCAGAGTCTGGGCGAAGCCGGGCCGGGTCAGCTAGTATATATATATATATATATATATATATATATATATATATATATATATATATATATATATATATATATATATATATATATATATATATACATTGCATAGGCACAGGTACAGTACACGTAGTCCCAAACACTATCGTTGCTGACAACCGGGCTCAGTCTTTAATACTTAGCCTCAGTATTACTATCACTGAAAAACACAGGGTGGAGTTCTCTCGGTATCTCCGCTACCATTCACTTTTTCCCCGATCGCCGACCTCCACTGTCGGGTCTCAAAACTCAACTGTCCTCGTCAATGTTTTCCACTGTCTTTTAGCTCTTCTTTGCAGCCCTCCCCGGGGAATGCCCTTTAACCCCGTAAACTTGTTTATGTTGTAGCATTGCTACCCAGGGCGATCACCTCGCCGGTTAGTTCCGGATAAACACGTTACACCATGTCTTTTAACAGGATGTTGCTATCAACCTCAGCATTATTTTGGCTCATTGTGTGACTTACTAGCCGGCACTGTGGCGAAGGGGTTTCAAACACAATTCGCAATCCCTTACAATCCGTTCGAAACACAACTGTAGGCGATTTGGAAGCTGACCGTCTTACTCTGGTATCTCATAGAATGGTATGAGTGTCGGTCTTTCAGAAAGCAATGGTACTGAACATAAACTTGCAAAACATAAAACACTCAAATCGGCCACAAAATGCTGGGGTTGACTGCCACATCATATAGAGAATATGCTACTAACATTTTGTGTGTGATTTATTACACTTACGGTCATAGAGTGAACAAATAAAAAGAGTGTCACGTACTCGACAAACAATAAACGATTGCTCAAATATAGTGAGATGTTAGCAATTATGCGATTCTAGCCTGTTTTATGCAAACAGAACGAGTTCGTAAATTTTAAATTACCGTGCGGATAAAAGATGCTCCACATTCGGACAATACCTGTGACTATTTGTTTTAATTGTTTCAGCTCAAATATTATTCATTTATTCACTTCACATGATATATAACTCTGCAGTATACACCTGACGAGAATCAGCAAAATATACCAGGCAATAAATCGTGCAACATATTGTTTGTGTCTTCTGTGTTTACAGTCACTAAGGGAACACGATGTTTTGAATTGACGAGACCGTTTTTGCATTCACTAGTTTGCCATTTCTTGCTATCATACAGTCGATATCAACGGAAAACAATCTGCTCCCAACCCTCGACCCGCTATGTCGAACCCTCGACTCGGTATGTCCAACCTTTTACCAAGTATGTCGAACCTTCTACCCGGTTTGCCGAACCTTCTACCAGGTATGTGGAACCTTCTACCCGGTATGTCGAACCTTCTACCCGGTATGTCGAATTTTATACCTGATATGTCGAAACTTCTACCCGGTTTGCCGAACCTTCTACCTGGTATGTCGAACATATGTCGGGGAATTAGCTTCTGTTAACGGAAAAACGCCAGTCTCCCTGGCCTAGGGTTTGCGACTTTCTCCGTAATCCCGTATACCCTCGTTAGTAACGTGACGTGCGTGAGAATCGGTGGCGGTTCTCTCCGTGTCGGTAACTTAGGGGTATGTGAGCCGGTCGCTCAGAAAGCAATGGCAAATTACTTAGCGTAATCTTGCTAAGAAATCAACAATCAGCTGAAAGATGCTGATGTTGTCAGCGATGTCCTGTAAAGGATATGCGAACACAAAAAGAAACAAAACAAAAAACAAACAGAAAACCGGGTACTGGTAATGGTTATTCACACAGAAATGATCGTCGACAGTAAGAAACAGACATATTTTATTTGCTATCGTGCGTGACAATCTGTTTGCATGGGTGTGTGTTTTTGGCCATGTTAGTTAGTTAGTTAGTTAGTTAGTTGGTTGGTTGGTTGGTTGGTTGGTTGGTTGGTTAGTTAGTTAGTTGCACATCGAACCATTCAGTTCATAAGTGCTCGGATCCCCTCCTCAGCAAATCCCGCAGTGTGTAGCGGCTAACGACGCCAGTTCTGTGTTGGTTTATCAATCTTCTTTGTCTTCCTGCGCAGTGTTCTTGTTTGGCCACCCCGCATTTAATTTGTTGTTCTCGCAGTCTGGCCATTGTTGTAGATTCACATGCATCACTTGGTTCACGCAAAAGTCTTACTTCTCGTAGAGCATTGAGAATGTCAGTCTGGTCCATGGCGCGTCCGCCCTCCACAGTAGCCTCACCCGCGAGCTTGTCAGCCCGCTCATTTCCTTGTACTCCCGCATGCCCTGGCACGAAGATGAAACTAATCTTTGTCAGCCGATACCGCTGCAGAGACAGCAACCATTCTCTTCGGATCCACCCCAACTTCTATCCTCTTGATCATGCTCATTGAGTCGCTAAGGGAAACATGCCCTAGTGAATGTCTGTGTCTCGAGCCATGTTATTGCTTTACTTACTGCCATGACTTCCATAGTCAGGCCACTTATGGTCTCAGTGAAAGCACCAGAGTCCTCCTTCACAATTCTCCCTCAGGCTTGAGCCGTTAAGGCCCATGAGCTTCTCACATGTCGGACGACCGACCCATCTGTGTAGATGACAGCATCACCGTCTAGCGAATTCTCGAAAATCAACGCTTGTACTTCAACCTCCACAGCAGCCGGATTTTCTTGTCTGCATTTTCTATCTAGTTGGATGCAAACTGAAAAGGATGTGCAGAAAGCTGTTGGCACTTGTACCCACTCCTCGCCAGGTTCTGAGTCCTGAGTCCTGAGATGAACACATCTGTTGAAGAATGTCTTCGGCTTGACCCATCCACGACCGTCCTCTTTTTAACCTGCTTCCCTTCACCTTCATAATTTCACTATGCAGTGGATGTTGTGTGTTTGCGTTAACTCTGATGTAGGCGCGTGCTCTGCAAACTTGTATTCTGTCTTCAGTGGTTGGAAAATCAAGAAGGTAGCGCATCGCCCTGCATGCTGTATCTCTTGTACATCCAAGAATAATGCGCATAGCTTCATTCTGTATCCTTTCCATCCTTTCTATCTGCTTACGGCTGAGAGTCAGGATTGCCATCGCGTACTCAAAAACAGACATGACCAGCCCCTCGTACAGAAGACATAGATGGCGCTGCTCACAGTTTGCTGCTGCCATCACCTGCATCGCCACCAAACCCCGCTTGGCCTTTGTTATTACCTGGTCTATGTGCTCATTATAAGCAAGGCTTCGATCAAACCGTATCCCCAGGTAATTCAATGCCTGCGTTCTTTCCACCGTCTCTGAACACAACTTTACAGTTGGTGTTGGAGTGTTGACAATATGATTATTCAACGAGAACCAAGTCACTGTTGCCTTTGTTTGGTTGACCATTGCCCCAGCTTCATCACACCAAGTACTTATGCGATTGAGTTTTGGCCGTGTCTCTGTCTCCAACGCCTTAATTGTTAGAGGAAATACTAGGGCCCTTCCTGGATCATATAACACATGATTTGAGAGTGCGTTGGGTAGTGGCGCTGTCATTGGTTTGTTTAAACTGAAAACTAGAATTCCGACCCGAAGTTATTTTCCCGCAGTAATGTTTTTAAACACGATAGCGTATTTGACACTTTACACCAGTATGTCCAGACATGTTTGCCAAATAATCGAATAAAACTGTTACTTCTGTCAATGGAGCAAACGCCTGCGGTAACTGTTCGTGTCTATAGCTATTAAATACATTCTCGTACTTGAAGAATTCTGTATTATAAATCATTTGATTCGGAAAGAAACCGTATTTTAAACAGGACATCAGATTTCTAGCACTGTTTAAACCGTGTCTGCTGAATTATTATATGTGGTCTTGTATCAAGATGATACATCTGGTATCTGTCTAACACAACACATTTAAAAACGTAGAAAGCCGTCATCATCTTCTTCTTCTTCTTCTTCTTCTTCTTCTTCTTCTTCTTCTTCTTCTTCTTCTTCTTCTTCTTCTTCTTCTTCTTCTTCTTCTTCTTCTTCTTCTTCCTCCTCCTCCTTCTTCCTTCTTCTTCTGTTCTTTATCTCTCATTGGAGCTCAGGGCCTCAACCAAACCACGCTAATCCATCTTATTTCTGTTATCTCCTGCAGCTCCTCTATGATGCCCTCCTCTATGATTCGCCTCTGTCTACATCTCTTTTCCGTGTATTTTTAGATCATCCTCTATATCGTTGTGCTAGTTAGTTATATTGACCCACAAGTTTTCTCACCCATACAGTGGGTACCGGTTTAATATTGGAGTTAAAATTTAAAATTCGGTTCTATGTTTAACTTCCTTTAACTTCAACACATGTCTATTGCTGTGAAAGCTCCTCTTGTCTTTTATATTCTTATTTTAATATCTCAGTCTGTTCTCCCATTTTTATCCACGTTTCTTCCTAAATAGGTCTAGCTGACCGGTGTAGAGGTTGAACCCGCTACCGCGGCATCGGCGCACCGGATGTCTAACAACGAGAGTTCTTATCCATTCGGCCATGCTGACTTCAAAAGTTAAGATGATAACAGACGTGTCAAGAACAACAATTCAGTGAACAATAATATTACCATCAGCAGGCTATCAACTTCCAAATATAAGAGCATTTCTCACTTTCAACATTGATTACCAAAGTAATTCCACGACAGAAATCTCTCTTGGCTTTATTATATCTCCTGAGCCATTACCAGTTTGCAAGACTAACGTGATAACAATAAATCGTCTTCCTAATTCAAAAATAAATTCTACAGAAGTCAATGCAATTCCTAAAGAAAATACGTTAGAATGTGCATGACTGTATGTTTATCTGGTTAAAGTTACCTGGTACGTGATAGTTGTTCTGTAATCAAGTATTAGCGTGTTAGGTCCTGTGTCCTATCTACTTAGTGGTATCTGTCTATTTAGGTGCGGCCTTAAAAACCCCGCCGTCTTCCTTATGGACATGACAATAGCCGACAACCTCTGCCTTTTTGGAGCTGTTAACATCACTTTTATACTCAAGTTTGTTCCTAAAATATTCTCGTCTGGGACATACTTGTGGGAATATTCCAAAAGTGCATCTTTCGCTTGTTACATTTTTGGGGTCGCCTGTCGGTGCTTGAGTGCATACGGAATTTACGTTAGTGCTGCTTTGTGTAGTGTGGTTACAACAGAGCATTTGTTAGCCGTGTATCTCCCACTTCACTTTATAAATATACTAACACCCACTAGAGCCTGGTTGGTCTGCTATGGCTGTTTTCTTATTTAGTTGTCCTATTGAGTATTTACGGCATCAGCTGGTATGTGTCTGACTACAGAGTCTGCAGTTAGTGGAACATCTATGGCGGTGAAATGCGATTTATTGAGTACAAATTATTATTGTATTCGTCATGTATGTGGCTTCAATACCTGGAAAATTTGTCCCACTAGCAATTGTTATAGTAGGGCCCATTGTTATAGGTAAGAGAAGTAAACGGCTGCAGCAGGATATAACAATGGGAAATGAAAATAATTAGGTATGTGTGTATGTGAACAAGTGAGAGATATTAAACACAGACACATTCAGCTGTGAACATTGGGTCTTTGTTTAGTAATAACTCACTTTTTCGCAGGAGTTACAATACTTAGCTGTTTATTTATTTCCATTTTCATAGCTATCAAGGTCATTATCATAATTATCAAAATCATTATCATCATCATCATCATCATCATCATCATCATCATCATCATCATCATCATCATCATCATCATTATCATCATCATTATCATCATCATCATCATCATTATCATCATCATCATCATCGTTGTCATCTTCCACTTTTTTCGCCAATCGTCGTGGGGAGGAATAATTGGTGTTCCAGCGCCCGATGGGTAGCAATGGATAGTGTCATTCCGTGTGATTGTAGAATGTCTTTGATGTCGTCAATCCATTTTCTTCTCGGACGTCCTCTTGCTCTCGTAGCAAATGTTCTTTTAAGTAGCGCCAGTGCTGGTAGTTGATGGTGTTGTATTCTTGCGTGATGGCCAAACCACTTGATCTTCGGTCTTTCAATAAATGTTGCACAAGGTGATGATCCCACTGTCTGTCTGATAACAACATTTCTTACTCGGTCTTGGATCGTTAAGTTGGCAATTCTCTGCAGGCATCTCATCTCAAAGGTGTTGATGTTGCAAAAGTGTTATTTGGATAATGTCCAAGTTTGAGATTGGTAGCATAGGGTTGGTGTGAATATGCTGTTTATTATCTGTCGTTCTGCGGATATGGTTATATTTGGATGTTTCAGTATGAGTGATAGTTGATGTCAATGTGTTGTTGGTAATTAATGACCCAAGATATTCGAAATTTTCCACCACCTCCAATTTTTCCTTATTAACATATTTGCTCATTGTGCACGTTCAAAATCTATAGGTAGTTTGGAATCCAAAAGAGCAGATCGAGTAGACCACAGCACGGCTAAATTTAAATATTAGAATTGTTAGTTGCATATCTTTTTACAGGACATAACAGTCAATTCCGCTATGTTTTAGCTGGTTGTGATTCCTGGGCAAGTGTTTACGTTCAGTAGTTTGCCATTGCTTTCTGAACGACCGGCTTTCATACCGCTGTATCGAAACCAACGCAAAGCGGTCTGCTGTCAAATCGCCCGAAGATGTTTTTCGAAAGCGGTATTCGGGATTTCGAATTGCACAGAGCCGGCCAAAATTAGACATGTACCCAGAAAAGAATATTGTAGCTGGAGTGATTCTTTCATCGTCCGTGTGGTACAGTGCCCAATCAGGAAGCCAAGAACAGTAACATTATAACCTTGTATGTATGTCGTAAGAAGCGACCCAGGAGTGTTGGTGTGAGGCTATCTACCCCACCCCGTAGAAAGCTTTAGCTGCTTACTAAAGGTTTAACGACACAACACACTGAAAACATGCAAATTAAAAAAAAAATAAAAAAATAAAAATTATGCGTAGTTGATTTACATGTGTTATTTATTAAAACAGAGTTTCATGTTCATTTGCGAAAAATGCTGCGTTCATCCGGGGTGTTTTTTTCAGACGTAATTGCAGTGTGTCCGGTTATGCACCCTTACGTCAACACTTCCGACATTGGCGGGCGTTTGTTGACCGGGTTAGCCTTCCCGGGTGTTTCTCACTGTTGTGGTGCCGTCCACACCCCAGCTTTTAAGAGTCGAAGACTTCATTGTCAGCCCTCAAGGGAAGGCAAGGGCAGTTCATGGGCATTATTCGCCATCCAAGGAGGCTTCCATAATTGCAGAGCCGACACATAGCGCTCTGGTACTGGGCTAACCCAAGGAATCGCCACTTCCTGCACATGGCTGCTTTAAATTCCTCACTTCCATGTATTGGGCATTTCGTTCACCACAGGCCGCTCCCCGCGCAAACTAGGTACGGTAAGTCTGCAGACGATGTCCACTCAGCGAGCTTTCGGTTCGGACTTTTTACGAAGGACATTCCATTCTCACTCGGACGTTTTTGCGTTGTGCCAATTTTATTTGCACCCTTAGGCCGGCACATCCGACTTCTGCTTGCTTTTTTGATCAAATGAACCTTCCTGGGGGTATGGATACTATATTGTCCATTTATGTTTAACATATAATAAACAGTTTATGTGCTGGCACCGGGGTAGGGGGTTCATTCTATACATCGGTCAGTTGGACTTAAACCTGGTCGTCTTGTTCAGAAGGTAATGGAAGCTTTTCCCGCATATCCTTTACAGGACATTGCAAAATCAACACCACCATGTTTCAGCGGCTGTTGATGTCTTGGCAAGTTTTACGTTCAGTAGTTTGCCATTGCTTTCTGAACCACCGGCTCACATACCTCCGTAAGTAACCAACGCAACGCGATCCAATGGGCGCTACTGAACGTAAAATTCCCTGGAAAATCAACAAGTGTTGATCGCAACGTAAAGCTAATGGCATTCAAAATTTCAATGTGAAGCTGTGCTGTTGTTGTCTTTTGTGAACTTCGGACCCTTTTCACGACTTGGGGCGTAATGGGCAAATGGATCTAACTCCATTTTATATCGACAAATCGGCACTTGAGGGGTGATGTGGTCAATATACCGCCACCGCCATTACCTCATACGTCATGTCTTAGTACCTATTTTAGGTCAGGTCAATTTTAATATTCCGTCTCGGTGAGAACTGGCATCCATGACCATTGGGCAGACACGCACGCCTGTTTGTCAGTGTGTACCGCGGCTTCATATTATAGCACCAGTATTCAGAACTATGGTCAGGAGTTTGATCTACGGCAATGTTAGCGTTACATTGTTTTCAACCAGTAGGTTTTTCGGTTGACATATCCTCATAGAATATGTTTATGAGGTGACTCATCCTCGTGGAATAGGTACTGTACTAGAATTATCTCGATTCTCTAGCGATTCTCTGTGTTGTTGACCCATCTGAAATGGGCGCCAAGAAATGTTTCGGAAATTATAGGCGACCATCACATTTTGTAGGGCTGAGAGCACAAGGAGGCCAGTCTTTTCATCCCGTAGCGAAAGTCGAGGTCTGCCATCGAATCTTCGTCCGACCGAGCCCATAACATTGTGAGGGTAAGATCCTAACCGCTACACCAATGAGTCTGCACATATTACAGATTATTAATTATTTCTGTTCCAAGTAACACACTATGTGTGATTTGATATTATCATTGTGTATCAATAAACGCACAGTGTTATTACATCTTTTAGTTTGGTCTGAATATATTAAGAAAATATCGCTAGAACATTTTAATATGCAGTAGGTTGCGTCTTTGAAAGTACTACACGCAACGTTTTTTTATTTATTTTTTATTTTTATTTTGGTCGTTGTGTCCCATTGAATCTTCTACGAAATCTTCTGGGACAGAGATTTAAGAACAAGGATTCTGTGTTTTATTTTTCAGAGAAAATATCTTTTGTTGGGATTCGAGGTAGCGTAATGACTAGAGGCTACTTTGGAGGGAGCGGGGGTAATGGAGTTACTAGACGCTCGCTTCCAGGCAGCATGGTCTAAGGTTCGAATCTGCGTAGGGACTGATATTTCTTTTCTTTTTTTTTTCACAATTGACTTGTACTCCTGGGTCGAGCCAGCCTAACGCGGGCAACGGGAAACGTCTTGGGAAGTAATTCTGACCGGCCTGATACTGGCCATATCACCCATCGAGTGCTGACTGCTCTACACACATATCAGCTTAGCCGCATATGCCAAATGGGCGTGTAAACAATCCTATTTTATATATTTTGCTCTCAAGTTGGATGCTGAAATACATCTTACCAAACCTCCACCTTTTAAGAGTGGAAGATTTTGATCATATCAACAATGTTCGGTGTAATTATTGTACAAAAATCAAGATTCCACAGTCTGAGTCTGAGTTTCTTACAAACCCACCTCGAAATCATAAAAATCCTCCTAGGAAAATTCCTCCATGGTTGAGAACCTCACGAATGGATCAATAACAAACGTGACAGTTCTAGACATTTAAAGATTGAGCACAACCAATAACTGGCAACGCTGATCGTATTCCGGTACGAATCTAAGGCCTTGTCCACGTCAAGGAGCCTTAGGTTCGTACCGGAATACGATTAGCGTTGCCAGTTTTGGGTTGTGCTCAATCTTTAAATCTCAGATCCCGAAACAAACAATTAAATCAAGTTCTAGACATACCAATGACTTCAGACATTCATCCAGATTCCAGACGACGCCATTGTAGGAAACGTCTGTTTAGATGTGTAATCGAACATACACAACCAATACATCTGTGTTATCTTTGTGCCAGGGCGTGCGGGTGTAAGAGAAAGCGAACGATCGGATAGGCTTGTGGGATTGGCTGTGCAGAGGTGCGAATGAGAGTTCATCAGCATCATGTGCCGTGCTGATAAGCGTGGGTGATCATATTTTGCACATCTCGCACGACCACAAGAGTCGGGGATCAGCTCCGTGTTCCTGTCTCGACCGTGCCTAGCGACCAAGCCATTCATATATTTACTTCTCTGTCTTTCCCGTGTTCTTTTCACCTCAATCTTGTGAGCTCGATGAGCAAAGGACCATACTAACATCCTGGACGTCCTCGGGGAGGCAGGATGAGTAAATGCTTCAAAAGATGGATTTGACTCTCAAGACAGCGAGAAAGAGCATCAAATCAGACAAGGTGACGTTAGACAAGATCGTCATGCGTGGAACCAAAGAAGAATATCCAATCCATACAGAAATTATGACGTCACTCGCTACACGCTAAGGGAAATGCTGAGGAGGGGATCTAAGCACTGAGGACTAATAGTTCGACGTGCAATGATATGCTGACTAATTAACACCACAAAAACAAACCATAAAGCTGTTTTACTCAAACCTAGTACACAGAATGCCCAAGTATCGACGATTCTCCAATATAACTCATAGCAGGAACTAGAGATAACTTTACCAGGAAATTAAGGCCTTATCTTATAAATGATCGCGAAAATTGTACAGTCCAATGGGGATATTGGCAACACATGTGTTTGAGGTGGCGAGAGGGTAACAGTTCGAACGGTTCGAACCCGACAATGTGACAGAAAGTGTCACATGATTGTGGAAGATAAGGCAGAGAATGTCACCTGATTGGTTTCCTAGCAGATGTCTTAGCTGATGCAGATCTGACAGGGATTGAGTAGCGACGAAGATTGATTCATGAAAGGTGGTAACAGGCTGATTAACGTCCGGCCTCTGAAGAGATGACCGTTAAGGAATAGGGTTCAACCATGGGGTGCACAGCAAAATGACTTCACAGATTAAGCGCGGATTGATTATTTTAATTTCACAGTTCATAAGTGCAATTGAAGAAAAAGAAAAATAAAAGACCCTTTTAAACTGCCTGACGCTTATTGGGTATATGATGCAAATCCCATACTTGTATACAACAATCAGCGCTAGTTGTGTGATGTGATAGCTACCTTACCGGCTGCCTTTTATACAACAATCAGCACTAGTTGTGTGATGTGATAGCTACCTTACCGGCTGCCTTTTATACAGCAATCAGCACTAGTTGTGTGGTGTGATAGCTACCTTACCGGCTGCCTTTTATACAACAATCAGCACTAGTTGTGTGGTGTGATAGCTACCTTACCGGCTGCCTTTTATACAACAATCAGCACTAGTTGTGTGATGTGATAGCTACCTTACCGGCTGCCTTTTATACAGCAATCAGCACTAGTTGTGTGATGTGATAGCTACCTTACCGGCTGCCTTTTATACAACAATCAGCGCTAGTTGTGTGGTGTGATAGCTACCTTACCGGCTGCCTTTTATACAGCAATCAGCGCTAGTTGTGTGGTGTGATAGCTACCTTACCGGCTGCCTTTTATACAACAATCAGCGCTAGTTGTGTGGTGTGATAGCTACCTTACCGGCTGCCTTTTATACAACAATCAGCGCTAGTTGTGTGGTGTGATAGCTACCTTACCGGCTGCCTTTTATACAGCAATCAGCGCTAGTTGTGTGGTGTGATAGCTACCTTACCGGCTGCCTTTTATACAGCAATCAGCGCTCGTTGTGTGGTGTGATAGCTACCTTACCGGCTGCCTTTTATACAGCAATCAGCGCTAGTTGTGTGGTGTGATAGCTACCTTACCGGCTTCCTTTTATACAACAATCAGCGCTAGTTGTGTGGTGTGATAGCTACCTTACCGGCTGCCTTTTATACAACAATCAGCGCTAGTTGTGTGGTGTGATAGCTACTTTACCGGCTGCCTTTTATACAACAATCAGCGCTAGTTATGTGGTGTGATAGCTACCTTACCGGCTGCCTTTTATACAGCAATCAGCGCTTGTTGTGTGGTGTGATAGCTACCTTACCGGCTGCCTTTTATACAACAATCAGCGCTAGTTGTGTGGTGTGATAGCTACCTTACCGGCTGCCTTTTATACAACAATCAGCACTAGTTGTGTGGTATCATAGCTACCTTACCGGCTGCCTTTTATACAACAATCAGCACTAGTTGTGTGGTGTGATAGCTACCTTACCGGCTGCCTTTTATACAGCAATCAGCGCTAGTTGTGTGGTGTGATAGCTACCTTACCGGCTGCCTTTTATACAGCAATCAGCACTAGTTGTGTGGTGTGATAGCTACCTTACCGGCTGCCTTTTATACAACAATCAGCGCTAGTTGTGTGGTGTGATAGCTACCTTACCGGCTGCCTTTTATACAGCAATCAGCGCTAGTTGTGTGGTGTGATAGCTACCTTACCGGCTGCCTTTTATACAGCAATCAGCACTAGTTGTGTGGTGTGATAGCTACCTTACCGGCTGCCTTTTATACAACAATCAGCGCTAGTTGTGTGGTGTGATAGCTACCTTACCGGCTGCCTTTTATACAGCAATCAGCACTAGTTGTGTGGTGTGATAGCTACCTTACCGGCTGCCTTTTATACAGCAATCAGCACTAGTTGTGTGGTGTGATAGCTACCTTACCGGCTGCCTTTTATACAACAATCAGCACTAGTTGTGTGGTGTGATAGCTACCTTACCGGCTGCCTTTTATACAGCAATCAGCACTAGTTGTGTGGTGTGATAGCTACCTTACCGGCTGCCTTTTATACAACAATCAGCACTAGTTGTGTGGTGTGATAGCTACCTTACCGGCTGCCTTTTATACAGCAATCAGCACTAGTTGTGTGGTGTGATAGCTACCTTACCGGCTGCCTTTTATACAGCAATCAGCACTAGTTGTGTGGTGTGATAGCTACCTTACCGGCTGCCTTTTATACAACAATCAGCGCTAGTTGTGTGGTGTGATAGCTACCTTACCGGCTGCCTTTTATACAGCAATCAGCACTAGTTGTGTGGTGTGATAGCTACCTTACCGGCTGCCTTTTATACAGCAATCAGCACTAGTTGTGTGGTGTGATAGCTACCTTACCGGCTGCCTTTTATACAACAATCAGCACTAGTTGTGTGGTGTGATAGCTACCTTACCGACTGCCTTTTATACAGCAATCAGCACTAGTTGTGTGGTGTGATAGCTACCTTACCGGCTGCCTTTTATACAACAATCAGCGCTAGTTGTGTGGTGTGATAGCTACCTTACCGGCTGCCTTTTATACAACAATCAGCGCTAATTGTGTGGTGTGAAAGCTACCTTACCGGCTGCCTTTTATACAGCAATCAGCACTAGTTGTGTGGTGTGATAGCTACCTTACCGGCTGCCTTTTATACAACAATCAGCACTAGTTGTGTGGTGTGATAGCTACCTTACCGGCTGCCTTTTATACAGCAATCAGCACTAGTTGTGTGGTGTGATAGCTACCTTACCGGCTGCCTTTTATACAACAATCAGCGCTAGTTGTGTGGTGTGATAGCTACCTTACCGGCTGCCTTTTATACAGCAATCAGCACTAGTTGTGTGGTGTGATAGCTACCTTACCGGCTGCCTTTTATACAGCAATCAGCACTAGTTGTGTGGTGTGATAGCTACCTTACCGGCTGCCTTTTATACAACAATCAGCACTAGTTGTGTGGTGTGATAGCTACCTTACCGGCTGCCTTTTATACAGCAATCAGCACTAGTTGTGTGGTGTGATAGCTACCTTACCGGCTGCCTTTTATACAACAATCAGCACTAGTTGTGTGGTGTGATAGCTACCTTACCGGCTGCCTTTTATACAGCAATCAGCACTAGTTGTGTGGTGTGATAGCTACCTTACCGGCTGCCTTTTATACAGCAATCAGCACTAGTTGTGTGGTGTGATAGCTACCTTACCGGCTGCCTTTTATACAACAATCAGCGCTAGTTGTGTGGTGTGATAGCTACCTTACCGGCTGCCTTTTATACAGCAATCAGCACTAGTTGTGTGGTGTGATAGCTACCTTACCGGCTGCCTTTTATACAGCAATCAGCACTAGTTGTGTGGTGTGATAGCTACCTTACCGGCTGCCTTTTATACAACAATCAGCACTAGTTGTGTGGTGTGATAGCTACCTTACCGACTGCCTTTTATACAGCAATCAGCACTAGTTGTGTGGTGTGATAGCTACCTTACCGGCTGCCTTTTATACAACAATCAGCGCTAGTTGTGTGGTGTGATAGCTACCTTACCGGCTGCCTTTTATACAACAATCAGCGCTAATTGTGTGGTGTGAAAGCTACCTTACCGGCTGCCTTTTATACAGCAATCAGCACTAGTTGTGTGGTGTGATAGCTACCTTACCGGCTGCCTTTTATACAACAATCAGCACTAGTTGTGTGGTGTGATAGCTACCTTACCGGCTGCCTTTTATACAGCAATCAGCACTAGTTGTGTGGTGTGATAGCTACCTTACCGGCTGCCTTTTATACAACAATCAGCGCTAGTTGTGTGGTGTGATAGCTACCTTACCGGCTGCCTTTTATACAACAATCAGCGCTAGTTGTGTGGTGTAATAGCTACCTTACCGGCTGCCTTTTATACAACAATCAGCGCTAGTTGTGTGGTGTGATAGCTACCTTACCGGCTGCCTTTTATACAACAATCAGCGCTAGTTGTGTGGTGTGATAGCTACCTTACCGGCTGCCTTTTATACAGCAATCAGCACTAGTTGTGTGGTGTGATAGCTACCTTACCGGCTGCCTTTTCTTCCCGGGATATTTCTTCTTCTGTCCAATAATTTCCATTGGGGAATATAACTTGTTATATTGTCCCCAGGTATTCTCAGTGTGTGTGCCAGGCATTTGCTGTCTAGTTATATTGTCCCTAGGTTTTCTCAGTGTGTATCCCATAACATTTGGTGTCTAGTTATATTGTCCTCATGTTGTCTCAGTGTGTTTCCCAGACATTTGCTATCTAGTTATATTGTCCCCAGATGGTCCCTGTGTGTCCCAGACATTTGCTGTCTACTTATATTGTCCCCAGGTGGTCCCTGTGTGTCCCAGACATTTGATGTCTAGTTATATTGTCCCCAGGTGTTCCCAGTGTGTGTCCCAGACATTTGCTGTCTAGTTATATTGTCCCCAGGTGGTCCCTGTGTGTCCCAGACATTTGCTGTCTAGTTATATTGTCCCCAGGTGGTCCCTGTGTGTCCCAGACATTTGCTGTCTAGTTATATTGTCCCCAGGTGGTCCCTGTGTGTCCCAGACATTTGCTGTCTAGTTATATTGTCCCCAGGTGGTCCCTGTGTGTCCCAGACATTTGCTGTCTAGTTATATTGTCCCCAGGTGGTCCCTGTGTGTCCCAGACATTTGATGTCTAGTTATATTGTCCCCAGGTGTTCCCAGTGTGTGTCCCAGACATTTGCTATCTAGTTATTTTTTCAGTGTCTGTCCCAGGGCATTTGCTATCTATTTATATTGTCCTTAAGTTTTCTCAGTGTGTGTCCCATGACATTTGCTGTGTAGTTATATAGTCCTCAGGTTTTCTCCTAGTGTGTCCCAGGACATTTGCTGTCTATTTATATTGTCCTCAGGTTTTCTCAGTGTGTATCACATAACATGCCGGCTCAGTGGCTAAAGGCTTGCGAGCGCGGTTCGTGAGCCGGGTATCAGACGTTCGAAGCTCAGCTGCGACCGATTTGTGCAGCAGATCGTGTCGCGTTGTGTTATAACGTGCTGGTATGGGAGCCGGTCGTTCAGAAAGCAATGGCAAACTACTGAACGTAGCACTTGCCTAGTACATCAACAAGAGCTGAAAAATGCTGGTGTTGACTGCAACGTCCCGTAAGGGATACGCAACTTTTTTTTTTTTAAATCACATAACATTTACTGTCTAGTTATATTGTCCCCAAGTTTTCTCAGTGTGTATCCCATGAAATTTGCTGTCTAATTATATTGTCCCCAAGTTTTCTCAGTGTCTGTCCCAGAAAATTGGCTGGTGCCCATTCTTTTATGTCACGTCGGCCTGTGACCAGGTCAATTTTTGAAATTCCACGCGTTTCGGTTTCCAAACACATGTGCAGCAGGCAGTCAGACAAATGTACTAGCTCGTGCGCGGCTCCCAAAAGAACACGTAGTATTTAGAACCAAAAACAAACAAAAACAGGGGTGGTGATAAGGCAGATACTGCAGTGGCATGTGCAGTTTTAGATATATACATATTCCAGACTACGGTATAGCGTGGTTGAGTAAGCAGTTTTTTACTCAGTTTTTTTTTCCCTTCCCTTCCACCAAAATTAAAATTTTGAAAATTATCCGGTGTCCATTTTATGAGCCCGGGGTAGTACCAGTGCCGTACTGGTCGTTAAGAACATTATATTGCAACTAATGGGGATTGTACCCGGATCATCGTCATGGGGAGCAAGCATACTAGCCACCTTGATAACGGAGCTTTCATAATGTGTCCATTAACAATCACCTACTTTGAGTATTTTTGCTTCATAATCAACAAGCTGTGGAGTTCGTGTGGAGTGCTTTTACATCTGTCCACGTTTGCTTGTAATTGGGAACTGTGTTCGGAGAATGGCGGCTGGCCGGTTGCTAACATAGCTACAGTAATGTGTGTGAAGCTGCTGCTTTTCTAGTGCCTGCCGCGTTCATCGACGATGAAGGGGACGCAGAAGTGTTTCCAAGGCACCAGGGCCGGGATCTATACTGGCCAAGACCTGCTGACACGTCCACGCCGTGCGTCCTGGGCAACAGGTCCCTTCGGGGACCTGGCTAACATCAGTAGGATCGATGATTCCTCTGAAGCCTGAGAGTATCTGCCTGCATGGCGAGGAACCACCAGTCTGCACACCAATAAGCCAGACGTGGGACAACGGATACTCACACAAACCTTAGGTCATGTATGACATCACACTGATGTTGGACAACAGGATGTCTTCATCCGACATACAGGACTTCACGCTGGAGTTCACAGTCAGCGAACACAAGCACGCAAGCAAGCATCGACGATGAACCGTAGTTTACATCGGACTGTTGTGTTGGCATTCTGGCATGTACTTACCTATGCGTGCTGTTGGTTTGACGGCGCTGTTTTTCACATGGAACAATGAGAAGCATTCTGTGAGATATTCACTGACACAGGAACGGATCATTATGGGGGTAACCCTGTGCCATAAACTTGGAACCACGACTAACCAACCAACCAATCAACCAACCAACCAACCAAACAACCAACCAACTAACTAACTAACTAACTAACTAACTAACAATATCGTGAACTGTTAAAACAACCTCAGCCGTTAACTAGCCAGTGCAGTGCGGAGATCAAACAGTAATAATAACCTTTGGTACAACAAAAGCCAAGAAGCTGAAACAACTGTCACTGAAAGTTGTCATTACTGCCTGTAAATTGCGGTGTGAGACAGGAGGGCTTGAGTCTGAGGAATTAAGGCAGCCTGGTTAGTGCAGACGCAGCGAACTGTGCAAGTCATGGTTTTATCCCCCCGACAGAATAATAATCTATCACCTTACCGGGAATTCGACGTTGGGTCTCCCGAATTTCAATCCGGCGTTCTAGCCACTCGGTCAGACCCTCCTCGCTTAAATGTATCTTTCCTGTGACAACATCCGAATGCTTGTCACGAACTATGTCCTAAGCCTTAAAGAAAAATTCGGGATGTTTTAATTTACATGTTAAGAGTTGAGTTGAGTTGAGTTGAGCTAAGAACCGACATCACTGCACTTAGGAGATTCTCATACGCGCCCCGTCCCCTCGTTCAACAGCCAGCGAAGAATCACACTACTAATCGTTTCCACCGCTATCTGATTGAAAGCTCTCCTGGTCTTCCCTCTCAGATTCGAGATTCTATCAGAACCGCTGCCGATCCCCTGCAATCTCATTTTTTTTCCACATACGGGTTCTCAGTCTGTTCCCCCGTCTTCTCCACATCGTCCCACAGGCGCACAACCACCTCTCCCTTGTCCATAGGTAACCTCCCACTAAGAGGTGCATTCCCTGTCAGCCTAATAGCCTGTTCATTCCCTCGCACTTCCGCATGGTCAGGGCAAAATATCCATACAGTTCTCACAATCTGTGACCTCTGAAGCGAGAATAGCCATTCCAGACGAAAAATGCCTTTCTCCATCGTACTAAGCATACTCATTAAATCTGTCATGAATACAATTTGTGATGCAGTGGTCTCCTCTAACCAATGGAATATCGCTGTTATTGCCTCCACCTCCCTCCTCATGCTGGAGGTCGTAGTCTTATATGCCAGACTCTCCGTTTTCAAGACTCGTCCATTAGCCTTCGCAATGACACACCAACAACATCGTTTGTTTCTCACCACTGACCCATCGGTATAGATGACTATGTCACCTTGATGTGTGTTACTCTAGATCATTTGTTGCACCTCAAACTCTGTACGATCCGCTGCCCATTCTCTGCGCTCATGACCCAGTTTTAAGAAATACTCTTAGAATTTCGCAATCTAAGAAGAAGACAAATAGTGATGCACTAATATCGCAATCTAAGAAGAAGACAAATAGTGATGCACTAATATCGCAATCTAAGAAGAAGACAAATAGTGATGCACTAATATCGCAATCTGAGAAGGAGGCAAATAGTGATGCACTAATATCGCAATCTAAGAAGAAGACAAATAGTGATGCACTAATATCGCAGTCTAAGAAGAAGACACACAGTGATGCACTAATATCGCAATCTGAGAAGGAGGCAAATAGTGATGCACTAATATCGCAATCTAAGAAGAAGACAAATAGTGATGCACTAATATCGCAGTCTAAGAAGAAGACACACAGTGATGCACTAATATCGCAATCTGAGAAGGAGGCAAATAGTGATGCACTAATATCGCAATCTAAGAAGAAGACAAATAGTGATGCACTAATATCGCAATCTAAGAAGAAGACAAATAGTGATGCACTAGAGCAGTGGTTCTCAACCTTTTTTGGCCCATGCCCCCCTTCACCATATATTGAGAATGTCATTCATCCCCTTTCGTGTTTCCTCCCTATAAATTTCCCCCTCCCCCACCCTGCCCCTACATAGTATACATAAAAATTGAAGCTAACTTTAATAACACATACTAGAACAAGTTTAGACGTTTACATACAACGTGATTTATGGGTTTACTTACGTTATAAGACGAATATCAGAAGGGCGAGGAGTACAGAACCATAGAGTATGGAGGGGAAAACAATATAAAGTAATCGGTTCTTGTATTAACGCGATCTTGAAATAATCTTCATTCCCCCCTTGGAAACCCTAAAATTCCCCCCTAGGGGGGAATTCCCCACCGGCTGAGAACCACTGCACTAGAGGATCTGAAAATCGAATACAACTGGCTCATAGATAGCATTATGTCTCGTCCACTGAATTGTTTGGCCGCATTAAAAGTTACAGTGACTTGTAGAGAGAAATGATGGAATAAATAGTTTCTGGAAGAACGGTTGACCAGCCTCAAATGGACAAGGGACATCGCAGACGCCTTGAAAGTGTGAGTGGATGTAGCACCAGATCTTGCAAAAGGATAGAGAAACATTCCAGAGTACTGGTATGAGGGAGACGTTCTGCAAACGAACTGCTCAATCACTGCTCAACCATGCTGGGTTTTGGCAGCTTGTCGTCTTCACAGGCGATAGTTATTGTGTTTCAAAAACAGGCGTTATTTATCCATAGCACATAATCTGGGTTAAATTGTAGAGACCATGTGTTGCCCATGCAGCATGATCCCTCTCTCGGCCTGCCTAGTTTACTCCAGAGGAAAGGTAACACCAATACATCTGGAACAAGACAAGCTGAAGAAGCTGCCGGGTCAACAAAGCAATGCTCAGTCTGTCTATAGAAGCTTTGATCGCAGACCAGTTACCGATCAAGACTTAAGGTCTGGTCTAACTTACCCATGACATTTAGTCTTTTGGTTGATTATCTCAAATCAGGATAAGACTTGAACCACCCCCCCCCTCCCCAAATTGTGCTCCTCCGCCCCGAAGTTGTTGGCACAAGGTGGGTTGTCGGATTTGGTGAGCGGCGCCCAACATTCTACGTTGACAAAAAGAAGGTAGTTAAATTTTCACATGTCCGGCGTTAGTGAAAGTCGATTAAATGGCAACATCTCAGATGGTGGCATTCCAATCAAAGGTTTTTAAGTTATTACTATTAGAAGAGATCCATATCAGAAGCAAGACGCGGGTATAGCAGTTTATATTTTTAATAGTCTACATTGTGAAACCTGTGAGATTGAATATGTAAGGCTTAAGGTTAAACTTCAGAATCGCATACCCCTAGTAGTTCGCTATTCTTATCGAAATCCCAGCGCAGAAAACATCTCGTATGAAAAATGCACCGACATGATGGATGTATTCTTGAGTAATGCGAGAGAAATCATACTGCTTGGAGACTTCAACATAGACACTAACAACTCAAACAAAACATCGGAAATCATAATAGAGTCATATAACTTCCAACAATTAGTCAAAGAAGCCATTAGAATAACAGAATCATCTGCAACACTTATAGATCACATTTATACTACACATGCTGACAACATCACAGAATGTACCGTACCTATTAATGCAATGAGTGATCACTACTCAGTATGTTGCATGTTGTCGAAAAGAAGTACCAAAACTCCGAAACACAAACATATAATTATAAAATATCGAAATTGTAAAAAATATCCAATAAGATGTCTTTTTACACGACTTGCTCAACTCATCTTTGGACTATGTTTACCATCTTTCTTACCTAGATGATGCTCTGGACCACTGGTTGAAGATCTTTCTAAGTGCATTTGACAAGCATGTTCCATTTAAGGATGTTCGAGTTAAACATTACACTAAGCCCCCGTGGATCTCACAGGAAGTAGTTGAACTTATGAGAGAGAAAGGCACGCAAAAATAGAGGCTTAAGCCCAAGCAAACACAATTCTTCACAATTATTACCATTAAATCATATTATATTTGATTGATTCAGTAGTTTCTTTCAAACTGACATAAGCCAGTTGAAGCCTACAATACCAGATTATCCCCATGACATAACTTTATTGTCATCAGTTTGTGAGAATAAATGCTATAGAGACATTCCATCCAACCTACCGCTAATGACGACCACTAAAGTATTTACTCATCTCAGTAACCTAAAAAAAAAAAAAACACTCATCAGGACTATACGGAATCAGTAATCGGATCCTTCGTTGCACTGCATCGGTGATCTGCGAGTCACTAACTTTTATATATAATCAATGTCTCACCAAAGGTCACTTTCCATTAGCCCTTAAAATTGCTAAAGTGTATCCTCATATAAAAGATGGTTCATTAGACGACGTTCTTATGAGTAACTATATGCTCATTTCCATATTATCATCACTATCCAAACCGCTACAAAAGTGCATTCACAAAACATCATTAGAGCATTTAGTTCGATGCAAACTAAGAGTTGACAGTCAGTCATGGTTTCGGCCAAAATATTCTTGCCAAACTGCCCTAACACACATAATAGAAAACTGGCATCAAAATAATAACAACAATACTCTATGTGGAGCGGTGTTTATAGAGTTAGCTTTAATATAGTGACATTAATCAAATGCTTTTCATTAAACAGAAAACAAGTAATATCACACAATAAATCGTTATCTCAAACCATTACCTTTAATATTGGAGTACCCCATGGGTCTATAAGTGGCCCTCTGTTATTTGCCAATTATATAAATGATCTTCTTTTATATATATCGTAGTCCTGCGATCTATTTGCAGACGGCTGCACAGTATATAAAACGCTATTGATTGGAATGTGCTAGAATCGTACGTGCAAAATGAATTACATAGTGTAATTAATTGGAGTTATGCAAACCGTAAGCAAATTAAAATTCCTCGAACAAAATCTATGTTAATAGCAACCAGCAAGGACTCCACACTTTAAACTTCAGTTGCACATTGGTAACATGTCTGTAGAAAGTGTAACCGAGCATAAAGCACTGGGGCTTATCATTGACATAAATCTAACCTTTAATTGATTATGTGGTTGTTTCGGGATTTGAAATTTAAATATTGAGCACAACCCACTACTGGCAACGCCGATCACATTCTGGTATGAACCTAAGGCCTATCCACGTCAATATGGAAGCACTATACTCGAGTTTCGCCCTCGTTTGAGCTCGTCAGTAGTGCATATCCCTGACCGGATCCGGAAACAGTCCCGGATCACGCGTGTGAAGCGGGTGTGTAACCACGCGGCACACACTGGACACACCAAATTATCACAACAGAACATCACAACGCTACCCATCGTAGGCTATGCTCAAGATTGCCCAATCGCCGCGACCGACGTCCGTCAATCGATGGGACCCGAACGATCAGGACTTCTCACTGGCAAGGAACACCAGGCCTCCTAAATCCAGTGAGCAATAATGAATTGATTATGTGGTTGTTTCGGGATTTGAACCTTTAATTCCCATGTTTACGCTCACGTTAAACAAATAGCAAAAAAAAAATGTAAACCAACTTACCAAAGTTATAAATGTCCTTGATGAAAAGACACAAAAAAGATATTCTATATATCACACACACAAACACATATTGACTATAGCTCCACGGTCTATGATGAATGCTCATATCAAGTGACCTATCACATACAGAACACATACAACATCGTACAAGAGTAACACGACCTCTGATCAAGTGACATATCATTTATAAAACACGCAACACCGTACAAGAGAAACGCGAACTCTGATGAAGTAATATATTGTATACATAACTCATACAACATCGTACAAGTGTAATACGTGCTTTGATCATGTAACCTTCATATTTTTTTGTTCTCATATCCTTTACAGGACATCGCTGTCAACATCAGCATCTTTCAGCTGATTGTTGATCTCTTTGCAAGATTACGCTCAGTAGTTTGCCATTGCTTTCTGAGCGACCGGCTCACATACCCCGTAAGTTACCGACGCGGAGAGAACCGCTACCGATTCTCGCGCAACGTCACGTTACTTACGAGAGTATACAGGGTTACGGAGAAAGTCGTGTAACCCTAGACCAGGGAGACCGGCAACCTTAATATACAGAACGCATACAACATCGTACAATAAAAACACGAATTGTGATCAAGTAATATACACAGAACAAATACAACATCGTACCAGAGAAATACTAGCTCTGATGAAGTAACCTACCATGTATAGAAAATATGTAATATCCCACAGAAGAACAAGTATTTCTCATGATAACTCTAACGCAAATGCAACATATAAACATCCTACTGCTAACAAGTACGTCATGATCAAGTGTCCTATCATAAATAAGTATGAATTGCAAACAGCTAGGTATATTTAGCTCCTGCGAAAAGAAGAGACATACTAGACACAGACACAATGCACGTACCTTACAAAGAACGCCATCTTTGCCATATAGTCATTGCACAGATCAAATCAAATGATACGGAAAAGATAAAATGAAAAACCCAAGTGTATAGTGAAGTAGATGGTGCACGAAGAACCAGGGAAACGGGATGCGTCACGGGATGTGAACCTGAGAACAGAAGGATACGCTGTGACTTTCCTTCAAGGGGATCGGTTGGCAATCTTACACAGGTGAAACCAAAGTGTGACTTATCCAAAACCATAAACAATCAATAAATATATAATACTGAAGTATTAAAATAAAACAATAAGTATTACAGGACAACAAAGCACGATCGACGTTTCGGTTCTACGAGCCTTTGTCAAGAACAGGACAACACAAACGGAGAAAAAGCTCAATAAAACACATAATAAATTTAAACACAGCTTCTTGCTGACATGAGAGAAACGAATATGGTAGTTTGAACTGGTTTATCATAAATAAAACATTCAATATAGTACAAGAGAAACACGAGCTCTGATCAAGAAAGCTATCATATACAGAACACATACAGCACCTTACAACAGGCAAATATGTCATAATCAAATACTCTATCTTACAGAGAACACACATTGTAGTGTTAGTTGCTTATCCTTTACATGACGTTGCAGTCAACACCAACATCTTTTGCTCTTGTTATCTCTTGGCAAGTAGTTTTTTCCATTGCTTTCTGAAACGCAATCACTATCATAATAGAAAAAAAAAACTAGCTCTGATCAAGTAACCTATCATATAAAGAACACATACAACATCGTACAAGAGAAACGCGAGCTCTGATCATCATATAAAGAACATATACAACATCGTGCAAGAGAAATACGACCTCTGATCATGTACTCGTAATATATTATATACAGAAAAAATACAACATCGTACAAGAGAAACGCGAGCTCTGATCATGTTACTTATCATATACGGAACACACCCAATACCGTTCAAGAGAAATACGACCTCTGATCGAGTAACCTATCATATACAGAACAAATACAACATCGTACAAGAGAAACACGAGCTCTGATCATGTAATATATTACACACATAACACATACAACATTGTACAAGAGAAACGCGAGCTCTGATCACGTAACCTATCATATGCAGAACACATACAACATCGTACAATATAAACACGAGCTCTCATGAAATAACATATCATGTATGGAAAATATGCAATATTCAATGGGAAAATGTGCATTCACATCATGTAACTCTAACATATATGTAACGTCTAAAGATTAAACAGAAGGCAAATACGACATGATCAAGTAACCTATCGTACACAGAACACATAGAACACAGTACAAGAGAAAAACGAGCTACTATCATGTACAGAATACATACAACATCGTACAAGACAAACATGACCCCTGATCAAATACGCTATCAAATAAGGAACACATACAACATCGTATAATAGAAACAATAGCTATTGTCAAGTACCCTTCATATGCAAAAGCATACAACATCGCACAAGAGAAACACTAGCTCTGAACAAGTAGCGTATGATATACAGAACACATACAACATCGTAACAGAGAAACACTAGCTCTGATGAAGTGACCTATCATATACGGAACACACAACATCGTACAAGAGAAATACGTGCTCTGATAATGTAACATATCATATACGGAACACACAACATCGTACAAGAGAAATACGTGCTCTGATAATGTAACATAGCATATACGGAACACACAACATCGTACAAGAGAAACACGAGCTCTGATCATATAACATATCATATACAGAACACATACAACATCGTACAAGAGAAATACGAGCTCTGATAATGTAACATAGCATATACGGAACACACAACATCGTACAAGAGAAATACGTGCTCGATAATGTAACATATCATATACGGAACACACAACATCGTACAAGAGAAACACGTGCTCTGATAATGTAACCTATCATATACGGAACACACAACATCGTACAAGAGAAATACGAGCTCTGATAATGTAACATATCATATACGGAACACACAACATCGTACAAGAGAAATACGTGCTCTGATAATGTAACCTATCATATACGGGACACACAACATCGTACAAGAGAAATACGAGCTCTGATAATGTAACATATCATATACGGAACACACAACATCGTACAAGAAAAATACGTGCTCTGATAATGTAACCTATCATATGCAGAACACACAACATCGTACAAGAGAAATACGAGCTCTGATAATGTACCATATCATATACGGAATACACAACATCGTACAAGAGTTAGACGAGAGCTCTGATCAAGTAAAATATTATATACTCTACACATACAACATTGTACAATAGAAATACGAGCTCTGTTTAAATAACCTGCAATGTATAGAATATATGCAATATCCTATAGGAAAAACATGCATTCTTATCATTTAACACTAATACATTTTAACATCTAAAGATCCGACAGAAGACAATTACGTCACGATCAAGTACCCTATCATACACAAAACACATACAACATCGTACAAGAGAAAAAAAAAACAAGCTCTTATCAAGTAAGTTATCATATACACAACACATACAACATCATACAACAGGCAAATACGTCATAATCAATTACCCTATCGTACAATGAACACATACAACATCGTTAAAGAAAACGCGAGCTCTGATCAAGTAACATATCATATACAGAACACATACAACATCGTACATTAGAAACACGAGCTCTGATGAAATAACCTACCATGTTAAGAAAATATGCAACATCCTATAGGAAATACGTGCATTCTTCTCATTTAATTATGACACATATGTAACATCTAAAGATCTAACAGAAGATAAATACATGGTGATCAAGTAATATATCCTTCACTGAAAACACAGAACATCGTACAAGAGAAACACGAGCTTTGATCATGTAACCCATCATATACAGAACGCATACAACATCGTACAAAATAAAACGCGTGTTTAGATAAAGTAACCTATCATATACAGTGCACATACAACATCGTACAAGAAAAACGTGAGCTCTTTTCATGTAAACTATTATATACAGAACACATACAACATCGTACAACAGAAAAACGACATCTGATGAATTAACTTATCATATACAGAACACGCATCGTAAAAGAAAACACGAGCTCTGATCATGTAACCAATTACATACAGAACACATACAACATCGTACGAGAGAAACACGACCTCTAATCAAGTTAGTTATCATATACATAATACATACAAAATCGTACAAAGGTAAAACGGGATCTGATGAAGTAATATATCATATACAGAACAGATACAGCATAGTACAATAGAAACGCGAGCTCTGATTAAATAACCTGCCATGTATACAAAATATGCAACATCCTATAGGAAACATGTGCATTCTCATCATGTAACTCTAACACATATGTAACATCTGAAGATCAAACAGAAGACAAATACGTCATGATCAAGTAACCTGTCATACACAGAATACAATGAATATCGTACAAGAGAAACAAGACCTCCGATCAATTAACCTATCACATACAGAACACTTACAATATCGTAAATAAAAACGCGAGGTCTCATCAAATAACCCATCATTTACGGAACACATACAACATCGTACGAAACAAAACGCGAGCTCAGATCAAGTAATTTTTTACATACAGAACACATACAACATCGTCTAAAACAGACCGCGAGTAGGAGAAAAGAGTGTCACTGAACTTTGAAAGAGATACAATGAAGTTGTGGAATCAAAAGAACAATTTAAAGATAAGGGCACAGTGAGACACTCACAAATTGCACAACATAAAGACGGAAACAATTAAGAGAACAGCATGCAGCCGACCATGTTGCGGTATCATTCACACACGATAACAATATCGAAATTAGTCCAGAGAAACAACAAAAGATTCGCGAGAAATGGCAACATACAGGACAGAATGAAATAGTACATGAGGTTCTTGAGGAACCTATCACAATCAGCGAACTCGGGCTAGCCATATCAAAACTGACAATTAGTCACCAGGAGCTGATGTTATCTCTAATTAAATGATCAGGAACCTAGTAACCGAGACCAAAGCAAAGCTGTTGCAGATCTTCAATAACAGCTAAACCTTAGGCAGTGTTGCACAAGCCTGGAGAGAAACAATAATGATACCCCTCCTAAAGTCAGGGAAAGATGGTTCCATTGCCTCCAGCTACAGACCAGTTAGCCTCACCAGCTGTCTCTGCAAAACAATGGATCGCATCATCAATCACAGACTGCAATGGTACATTGACAGTGAAAACATCCTTGTGCCACAGCAAGCTGGCTTGAGGCAGTGCTCCTCTACGGAAGATCAGACAATCTACCTCTCTCAATAAATTGAGGATGCATTCCAAGAGAAGAAACTGGTGCTTGCGGCATGGATAGATCTGAAGAAAGCCTTTGACAAAGTCTAGAAAGAAAGTTTGATGAAGAAACTGGGAAACTGTAAAGTTAATGGAAGAATGTACAAATGGGTAAAACCATACTTGCACAACAGAAGAGCCTGAGTACAGATAGACAGAGCAAGAAAGTACTACTGCACCACGGTGTTCCCCAGGGTGGAGTCTTGTCCCCCACACTTTTTCTAATCTTCATCAGTGATCTTGTTGCTAATCTACCGCATGGAATTAAATCGGCAATGTACGCCGATGACCTGATTTTATGGAGCACAAATGAACATGCATCAGTGGCCACCAGATCGCTACAAAGAGCTATAGATGCATTTGTTACATGGGCAAATAGATGGTGTGTCAGCATAAACACTGACAAGTGCAGCACCACCCTATCTACCCTCTCTCCAAAACAAAAGGCAGGGATCATCCAGATAAATGGAATACCACTAAGAGAAGATAAAGAACCAATATACCTTGGAGTAACATTTTATGACAGGCTGACATGGAGAAAGCACATCAACAAAGCAGTAGCAAAAGCCAGAAGGAAAATAGACATCCTGAGCAAAACTGAAAACTACTTGGAACCACATGGGGTGCCAGTGGGAAAATACTTAGCAAAGTTTATCAACAGAGCATACGACCACACCTGGAATACGGGTCAACTGCGTGGTGTTCAGCATCAAAATCCACACTGCAAGAGCCGGACAAGGTGCAAAATCAAGCACGTAGAGTCACCACGGGAGGAATGAAATCAACGCATATAGTGGATATGGAGAAGATGGGAAGGACACAAGCACTGAGAGAGCGCAGAGATACGAAAACGCTAATACAAGGAGAAAAGTATCTCAGCTTGCCAGGCTACCCTATGAGGAACAGATCTGAAAACGCTATGGGGCGGTTAAAAAGAAGCAGTGTTATCCACCAGGCCAAACGACTCTACAGAGAAACCACCGATCTGCCCACAGTTGGTATTCCCCTGACAACTATTACAGAGAGAACTCCATGGAAAGATGAACATAGACAATTACTACAAATCCAGACAGACGTGAGAGGAATATTTGAAGGAAGAACAGAACAGTGTACAGAGCAGAACAGCCACTCTCAGCTTCTTTGATGAAGAATACTCACAGGACCTCTGGATTGGAGTCTACACAGATGGGTCAGCACAAAGTGCTGTTGGATATGGAGGAGAGGGAGTGTACATGGAATACCCAAATAATACTAGGGACATGGCCAGATTACCAATAGGAAAGTACTGCCATAACTATGATGTTGAAATTGAGGCAATCAAGATAGCAACAGAGAAATTATAATTATTATAACACTAATACTAAATACCAACCATGGTACACAACTTGTTGTGCTATTGACAGATGCAAACTGAGTACTAGAGGCGCTCCTGTATGGGAAATTGCCAGTACTAAGGACACTATTTCTGAACTTAGCAGTCAGCATAAGGTCACCATACAGTGGATACCATCCCACTGTGGAGTACCCGGAAACGACAGAGCTGATCGATTGACTAAGGAAGGAGCAAAAGAAGAACAGCCTGATGTGCCCGTTACATACCACTAAAAGAAAAGAATGATCAAGTCAGTCAGAAAGCCACCAAAACCTGCTCAAGATGACTACCACGTTATGGACAGACCAGAACAAGTCATTATTCTGCACCTCAGAACAGGACACAATAGATTACGCAAACACATGCATACAAAATTCAAGATTGGTGAAACAGCCATGTGCACATGTGGATTGGCGTCGCAGACAGCAGAGCACATACTCCAAGACTGCCCAAAATACAAGTTTAGACACACCTTCTGGCCGAGAGAGACAACAGTGGAAGATAAACTCTACAGACCGCTGAGTGAACTAAAAAAGACAGTTAAATTCATAAAAGAGACAACATTGCAGTTATAGACATATAAATTATATATTTCAAGCGAACGAAAGAAGAAGAGGACTGCGAGCTCAGATAAAGTAACCTGCCACGTGTAGGACATCTACAATATCGTACAGGAGCCATATTCACCATGATATAGTAACCTATCAAACACAGAACATATACAACATCGTACAAAAGAAACACCAGCTCTCATCAAATACCTATCTTACACAGAGCACATGCAACATCGTACAAGGGGAAAATGAACTCTGATCAGGAATTCTGCATATACAGAACGTATATAACATCGTACAACAAATAAATACGTCATTATAAAGTACCCTATCGTACACATACAACACGAGAAATACGAGTCCTGATCAAGTGATATATTGTATACAGAACACTTGCAATATCGTACAAGGGAAACAAGAGTTCTGATCAAGTAGCCTGTCATATACAGAACACATTCAACATCGTACAAGAGAAACACGAACACTGATCAAGTCACCTATCATATACAGAACACATACAGCATCGTACAGCAGACAAATATGGCATGATAAATTAACCTACCAAGTGTAGAACATCTGCAACATCCTACAGAAAAAACATGTGTTCTTATCATCTAACTCTAACACATTTATAACATCTAAAGATCCAACAGAAGACAAATACGTCATGATCAAATAATCTATCATACACAGAACGCATAGAACATTGTACAAGAGAAACACGAGCTCTGATCATGTAACCTATCATATACAGAACACATACACCATCTTACAAGAGAAACACGAGGTCTGATAGAGTAACCCATCATATATAGACACATATCATCGAACAAGTGAAACACGAGCTCAGATCAAGTAACCTATTATACACAGAACACATACAATATCGAACAAGAGAAGCACGAGGCGCAGACCAAGTAACCTATCATATGTAGAACAGACTTAACTTCGTTTTATAAGAAACACCCCTTGATATAATCTAAGAATCTGGTGTTCACAAGCGAGATGTATCCCCTTATACATAATTATACATTACAAAGCGGTACCTGATCTGTTTCACATTTTCTGAAAACCTCTAAATACACTAAATAATTGAAACAGCAACGTAGTCCTATCTTTGAAGCCATACGTGATATTTAACTTGCGAGTATAGAATGAAGGCCTGTGTTTAATTACAGAAAGTTATTCACATATGTGATTATCCTGTGAATTGTTCTTCGAGTTTAATATGACGGTAAAATATGCTGTAATTTGAACTAAACCTGAATAATTGTATTTTTCAGAGCTTCAGATGTAATGTAGGCTTCAGAATTAAAACTCATTGTTCTATGCATTTAACAATAACAAACTTCAGTTTGTGAACTTTCGACACCGCTCGTGTCCATACACGATGTACTTTTGTATAACTACTTCCCAAACAACGGTTTTCTGTGTAACCACACTTTCTACGAGTTTATGAAATTAAACATGTTGTAGAGTTGGATAAGCGACATTTCTTTACATGTCCTCCCTATAAAATTTACACAAACTGTATCAAAGTCATTTCATTTTAATTTCCTTCTTTAAAGTTGCCAAATCACAAAATTATTTTACATATTCTAGTTTGCATCTTGATCAAACCTGTTTGAGGTTTTAATAATATGAACCAGTTTTTTAAGCGTCGGTCGACTTAAGTGAATATAATTCTACCAGCAAGTGCATGTAAGCTTCTAAGTGGCCATTATAAATATAATTTACCATTTTCCCAACAGTATAATCTGATGTAACAATATTTATTATGATTTCCCGTGAATATTACAATGTATGTTCTAAAGAAATATATCATATTCATTCTACAGATCGGTATCACATAAATAATTATGGTGGCTTTAGGCAAAAACATCCTTTCACAAATTTCTCTAAAAACATTGAGGCTGCTAGCACACACACTCTTGAGTTGTCAGCAAGTAGATATCAGCAGTTTTGAACCGTTTGGATAAACCTAAATTGGAAGTTCCGCAAAATGTTGTTTCCTGGTAGTAACCGGTTTAAACGGGATAGCGTGTTGACACTGGGCACATCCCTTCCTTGACATATTTGCATAAAGTCCAATAATCGAATATAATTGTTATTTTTGTAACGGGAGCAAGGGATTTTGCTAACTGCGAGTGTCTTTTCTCATCAAACAGAATGTGGAATTTGGAGCCGACTACAAATTATTTGATTATATTTTGACAGAACTCATTTTTGAAATATAACGATTTACATTGTAAAATGTAGAGGATTGTTTAACCTTTTCGATCTGGGTTACCGAACTTGGTCGTGTATTCAGATGATAAATCTGATGGTTTCTGCCTGACATGAAACATTTAAATACACTCATATGCCCCAACACGTCTCAATTCCAGTTTCCACTGCAGGCTGTGAAAACGTTGATGCAACTTTAAATGTGATAAATCTTTAAACACGCAAGACGAATACTTTCCGAGCTAAAATAAGGAATGAAATAAACTGATAAATGTAATGTCTTGTTACTTGTCTGATATAACAAAGAAGTGGAATTTATTTACTTGAATATGTCGTTGTAAATTTAGAGTAGCGTAAATCAGGATCAGCTGGTATCTTTCTACAATATTATTTGACAAACGTTACAATACTCTATACAGCACATCTTTTTTTCGGGGGAAAAACTCATGCGTTAAAACTACTCGTATTAACGATGAATCTTAACAACGGACGGTATTAAAATCTAGTTATTTAATTAGATGGAACTTTTGTTTTTCCGGCATATCCGTTACAGGACATCGCTGTCAACACCAGCATTTTACCGCTGTTGTTGATTTCTTGGCAAGATTACGCTCTGTAGTTTGCCATTGCTTTCTGAGCGGCCGACTCACTTATCTCGTAAGTCACCAACTACGTTCAATAATATCTTATTAATTTACTTACATTTGTGAATATTAAAACACAAAATTTACACTTTCTTAAAGTAAATTAGATTGGCATTTAAAAAACAAAGGATTCAGTAAGTAAATTATCTGATAACGATTTGGGTGAACCTAAGAAATAAAACAGGAATTTATCAGAGAGAAGAAGTGGGCAGTTAAGAATTTAACAGGTCAGAAATTAACGACACCTGCGGGCTCTTATGCCTGGTACGATGGCACTCCAACTGGCATCTCGGTCAACTTTGTTGTATGTGCTTGTCTTCTGGAGGGCAGCTGCCCAGACCATCTTAGAGCAGCCTGGTGTTTACGATGAGATAAGCCCAGACTTGTCAAAGACAACAACCATATCATCCTCTGCAGCTTGTCAAAGCTCCAATATCCAAGTGTGTCTCTCTCTCAAAAGCAATGACCAAGATCATACACTACTGCAAGACTCTCTTCGCTCTACAAACTACCCTGAACCAGATTACAGCGTAACGCCTTTACATCAAGCACGTGATGCATATAATTCCACAATAGTGTATGTAGTTCCTTCACAAAGTGAATTTGATCGGCTATATAATTATATGACAAAAGTAAACTGGTATATCACAATTGTTCTATACCCAAGCATAGGCGTGTTAGGCCTTGTGTCAAACTTATTTAGCGGCATCATTCTTGTTCGGAGCGGATTCGGCAAACCGTCCAACATCTTCCTTCTGGGCATGACAGTAGCAGACAGCCTCTGCCTTCTTGGAGCTGTTAACATCCCATTTATACTCAAGCATTTTCCTAAAGTATTCCCTTTTGGGACATTCTTTTGGGAATATTCCAGAAGTGCATCTTTCGCTTGCTACATTTTTGGGGTCGCTTGTCGGTGCTTAAGTGCATATGGAATTTACGTGAGTGCTGCTTTATGCACTGTAGTTACAATAGAACGCTTGTTAGCCGTGTATCGCCCACTTCAATTTATAAATATACTAACACCCACTAGAGCCTGGCTGGTCTGCTGTGGCTGTTTCCTAATCTGGTTGCCCTATTTAGTATTTACAGGCATCAGCTGGTACTTGTTTGTCTACAGATACTACTGGCCATTTGACATGTCTGGCGGTGAAATGTCATTTGTTTATTCCGAAATTAATGTCCTACTTGACTTCTATGTGGCTTCGATATTAGGTAAATTTATCCCACTAGCAATTGTCATAGTAGGGTCCATTTGTATAGCCATTAAAGTCTTTATCACTCTTCGGAAACGACGAAAGATGGTGGCTGCAACTACCAAAACGACATCGTCTGGTTCGCGTACAACCACCACATTACTAGCTGTTTGTCTGACATTTTCTGTGACGAAGATTATTACCCTCCCAACATACTTCTACATCGCTGTGCTGGAAATTAACTCAATATTATTTTGGAACTATTACGGTGCTGCTATAAATATAGCAGAATATCTAAATGGCTTTTGCAACTTTTTCATTTATGTTTTCTTGAATAGGAAATTTCGTATCGTCTTCCTCAACCTGTTTTCTAGAAAGAAAAGATAGATATATTGTGTCTATACTGTTGCCATATTTTCAAACTAATGGATGAATACATGTAATGGGTAGTATGTCCCATACAGAGGTCACCATCGTGTAACAGGTTCTCTGCAGAACGTCTCTCTCACCATGGCCCGACAAGAAGATTCACGATCGTGGGCCAGTTCTCCCGTCTCATGGCTTAAGGTGTCTGGAGTGAGCTGTGTCCATGTTTATTTATTCCCCTTTACTCCAACCCGTTTAATCTGATAAGTGAAGTTATAATTAGGGCTCATCGCAGCCTCAGATTAATAATCCTGTGACCAAACGAGCCATATTTCGGAATTTATTTGTTTTTGTTCCTGCCCGCTTTGAACTCGAGCATGGTCCATACACCCTACCACTAGTAGTAAGTTAAAGTTAGTTGCATATCCTTTACAGAACGTCGCAGTCAACCCCGGCATTTTCGTTATTTTGCTGTTCGTGATCTCTTGGCAAGTTTACGTTCAGTAGTTTGCCGTTGCTTTCTGAACTTTGTAGTACCCATACCATTTCGTAAAAAACCAACTCAAGGCGGTCTGTTGCCAAATCTCCCGCCGCTGTGTTTCGAACACGGTATGCGCGATTACGAACTGCGTCCGTTAGGTCTTTGCCACGGAGCCGGAACCACTAGTATTGCGTACGTATTAGGTCCTACCAATGTCCCTCGCAATCAGGCAAACCCACTCCGACTTCAAAGGTACTTGTAATTTGTCAAGGGAGAGAAGTTAATACTTAGTCCAATTGACCGATGTAGGGGCTGAACCACCTACCTCAACATCAGCACATGCTCTTATCCATTCGACCAAGCTGTCCTCCGGAATTTAATTTAAAAGGGATTGTTGTCCATAGGAGATCATGGATAGTAACATCCATTTTCGTCCAACTAACCTATATACCTTTGGTAGAAGAGTATGTCTCCCATAGCTAATTACAATTGCCACATCATTAATTAATATTAGTGAGTAATGTAGTATTGATGTTTGCCTTTATAATGCATACATTTTATATAGTTGTTATTGTTGTTGTTGCAAATACCTGGATGGCTTGGCCACATGGCATGGTCGGGACAGGAACACGGAGCTGATCCACGACTCTTCTGATCGAGTGAGATGGCAGAACATGACCGCCCACACTTACCGACATGGCACATGATGGATGGATGGATGGTTGTTGTCGTCGTCGTCGTCGTCGTCGTTGTCGTTGTTGTTGTTGTTGTTGTTGTTGTTGTTGTTGTTGTTGTTGTTGTTGTTGTTGTTGTTGTTGTTGTTGTTGTTGTTGTTGTTGTTGTTGTTGGTTAGTCTCAAGTGATGTATAGATGAAATAACGCATAAAAGAAAGTGATAGAAGGTTAGAATGTTATACGGGCCTGCTTGCCCAATTCTTAACCCTTTAAAAATAAAGTTCGTTCGTTCGTTCGTTCCTGGAAGCCATGATTTCCTTCGGTATTATTTTCAAACCACTGTGAAGCGTAACTGTTAATAAGGCCAAGCATTCCATGTCATGAAACATGCTGTTGACGTGCCAGTTTTCTTCTATATCACATCTTATTGAACGCCAATACTTTTCTTCTTCTTGGTCCAGGACAGTGGTTCTCAACCTTTTTTGGCCCATGCACCGCCCTCTACACAATATGTTCAGAATGCCACCCACCCCCCTTTTTTCGTATTTCCTCCCTATAACCCCCACCCCCGTTGCTTCACAAAAAATGGAAGCTAAATTTAATAATACATATTAAAACAAATCTTGACGTTTATATATAACGTGATTTGTGGGTCTACTTACGTTATAAAACGAATTTCAGAAGGGCAAGAAGTACAGAACCGTAAAGTATGGGGGATAAACAATATAAAGTAATCGGTTCTTGCATTAACGCATTCTTGGAATAATCGCAATCCCC
Organism: Cepaea hortensis; assembly: GCA_963921405.1. Lineage (NCBI taxonomy): Eukaryota > Metazoa > Mollusca > Gastropoda > Stylommatophora > Helicidae > Cepaea > Cepaea hortensis. Next base: position 37,218,695 of record OY992889.1, read on the forward strand.
TTCTCCCCGCCACCGATAGAGAACCACTGGTCTAGGATATTCAATGATCTATTCTGTAACATTCAAGTTCAACAGCTCGGGTTGTCTTCTTTCTTGACTGTGAAATGTTGGTTGACTCAGATCCGTATGTTACCACGTTCTCAAACAATGTTACTTTAGTTTCGTGTTTTAGGAGAAGTGGCTGGCCGAGTCGCTAAGAATTCCCCGGTTCTTCTTCGGGATATCCGGATTCGAATCCTCGGTAAGATGTGGATTCTTTTTTTTTCTGTCGGGGATAAAAAGAAAACACTAACCAGCACATTTCGCGGCGACTGCACTATCCAGGCGAAATTAATTTCTCATGTTCAAGATATCCATAGTCTACACTGCAAGTCAGTCGATGCTTTGGGACACTTTTGTGTGCTAGTGTTGTGTCACAGTTTGAGACATTTTCAATTTCTTCATTGTTCATTGTGATTTATGGTTGGTGTATAGACATGTCAATGGACATTAGTGCAGAGAATGATGTTGATTTTCACTGTCTCTTGTCGGGTCTGTGGCGAAGGGTTTACGCGTTCGAAACACAGCTGCGGTGGTTTTGCAGCAGACCGCCCTGTGTTGGTTTTTGTTTTGTGTGTGTGTGTGTAAAATGTTATGAGTGCCGGTCGTTCAGAAAGCAATGGTAAACTGCTGAACGTAAATTTGCCGATAAATCACAAACAGCCAAACAATGATGGGATTGACTGCGACTCCCTTTAAAGGATATGAAACTAACGTAACTCTAGACATATAGCATCATCTCTTCTAACCTCTTAGCGCCACGTGACATGAGGACAATGTCATCTGCATATCTGAATTATGTAATTGAATTTCCACCAGTTTTTAATAGATACAGATGGTCTCTGGTCTCATTATTGTTGGCGTTTGTCGTATAGAGAAACAGAAGAGAACATAAGAATTCTCAAGGATTATCCGTTCGTTTATTCTCCTAAAACCTAGAAATCTTTCTTACACGACTATCTACTCCCCACTGCAGCTCTTGTACTGCAATGTTGTTGTTGTTTTTTTCTGCCGATGTGGCATAGTGGTACTGGCCTGGCTTATCAACACAATGGTTTGTGTTCACTCTCTAGTAGAGGAATAACTATTACATTTCTGCGTTCGACCTAGAGTTAACATTATCAGTGTATAGATTTTTATTTCTATTTTCTAAGAGATCAAATGCTGAATGGGTTGGCAGAAGTGGACTGGAAGTCACTCATCGTCGACAGTTTCAAACCACAGAAAATAGATGATCGGATATGAAGATATTTTAATGCGCTGTCAAACATGGCACACAGTGGTGATGATGAAGCTGTCTAAATAACAAATCTTGTAGTCCATTTGCACGATCACTTCAACTATTTCTGTCACAAACAACGCAAACGACCGGCAAATCTTCAGACGTATTTCTAACCAGCTCTCAGTAAGAATAATTAGCATTCATACACGTCGGCCTTTGCTGAGAGAGACTGAATGCTTATGTGCTTGTCCCTAGTGCACTAACGTCTATTCATCATCATATAATAACCACATGCACCAACTATTGGTGCATGTGTGACGGTACTGCATATGTTTGGTCAATTCATACTAAAGAAATCGCACAACGCACTTGTTTTTGTTTTGTTTTATTTTCCCTCCTCCAAGATGTGTATATTTGGTCCCTTTGAAATTAATACACTTGTTATATTTTTATTATTATTTCCCTCTTTGCGCAACTACAGTGGCCTTTTGAAACTTAAAGGGTTCATGGATATCTTGCAAATGAACATTTTCAAAACTTAATTTTCAATTAATATGTTGAGTTCATAAACTAACGTGATATGTAATAAAGACTCTCCTGTGTGAAATCATAAGGATCTAAACGTCGGATCCATTTGTTATGGTTTAGCTTAGTTACTTCATATTTGCTCGAAGTTTTTGGTATTATTATTATTATTATTATTATTAGTATTATTATTATTATTATTATTATTATTATTTATGTATTTTTCCTACTTATTTCCCAATAATGATTTCTAATCACTGAGATTAAATCTCTTGTAAGGTATGTACACTGTGTATGTGTTTATTACCTCTCTCCCCCTCTCTCTCTGTCTCTCTCTCTGTCTCTCTCTCTCTCTCTCTCTCTCTCTCTCTCTCTCTCTCTTTCTCTCTCTCTCCCTCTCCCTCTCTCTCTCTTTCGCACCGTTATATACATCACAGGAGCCATGCATACCCGACTTTTTAATTTTATATTGGCATTTCCTGGGGCAGTCCTGATTCTTTTCATTCTGGTAATTTCTGAATAGAAGTAAAGTGTATTCATCCGTAACCCAGACAGAGCGTCTCCTCAATTAGAGGGGGGCAACTGAATTCCACAGCATTGACGTCGTGACTCTGTTTACTCAAATCAAACATTAGATTTACTGTACTGGAGACACCGTGGCTGAGAGGTCGAGATGTCCGGCTCGGACACTCAGACACCCGGTTCGAGTTGAGCTGAGTCAGGAAGCGACATCACTGCACTGGCGGAATTTCCATAAGCTCGCAGCCAGCGAAGAGTTCCAATACCAAAGGTTCCCGTTATAATCTGATTACATTTCCGTCTAACTTTACCTCTGAATGACGACTGGAAATCAGACCCACTGACCACCCCTTGCTGCTGCACTCTCTAGATCACGATAGTCTATCTGTTCTTCTGCCCTATTCACATTCTTCCAGAGGGCCTTCACCACATGTGCTTTATCATGCATCATATCACATAGCACAGGTTTCCAAGGACCAGTGGCATACAATGATATCACACGTTTCATTATGTCTGCAATAAAAAGATCGGGTACGTAGTCTTCTTGGTTAACAGCGCAAAACAAAGGTCCTGTTTTCAAGCTGTGTCCGTTAAAGATCCCAAGAAAGTTAAAATTTGCACAATGTAGGCCACAAGGACGCATCCATGGTAACGTAGTTAGGAAAGTAAACCTAAACATGGATAGATAGAGCTCTTTATCATAGATGTAATCTGTCTAGATGAAGCAAACCTTACACAAACTAATGCCGAAATAGACACACTGACCTCTGAGGAGTACAACTACCTGTGACACAGCTGCCTGGAAATAGGAATGAAGAATAAGAAGAATGCATAAATACATACATTTCCAGCATAAATCTAAAGTGCTCTCTTGAAGTGTGCTTTAAAGATACATCCCACATTGAAAAAAGCCGGATGTGAAGTTTACATTGTCATGTCACCGATTTGTATAAATGTCATAAAATCCACAGAGAAATCCTAGATCTGTAATAACATTAAAAGATACTGGATGTAATCAACATGTGATAATATGAACCGTTACAAATCCCACAAGCAAAGATTTAGTGCAGAAAAATCGTATACATGTTCTTTCTACATACTATACCTCACATGGAAAATAATGGTATTGTTGTTGTTGTTGTTGTTGTTGTTGTTGTTGTTGTTGTTGTTGTTGTTGTTGTTGTTGTTGTTGTTGTTGTTGTTGTTGTGGTTTTTATATTTGGCGATATATTGTGTATCAGGTTGGGTGCCAACATTCCCTTGGCTTCACAAATATTTATAAACAGAGCTTCTTCCTTTGAACTCAAGCTTAGTCCATACATTTGCTATTATTTCTAGTCCACTGAACTGAGTTTTGAGTGTGAAGTAGCTTTCTTTATTACCAGTGTACCTCGCCATCAGGCAAATCCACTCCGACTTATGAAATAAGGACGAGAAGTCAACATTTTAGTCCAACTGACCGGTGAAGGGGTTGAACCTGCTAATAATATATCAGCTTTGTGTGACTCTAAATATCTATGCAGCTACATATCGTAGTGTTCGAAGGAACATTCAATATAAAATAACGCAAAGTAATACAGCTTTACAGAAGAGAATTACAAAATAATACAAGGACGTTGCGGCGAGTAGCATTTATCAGCAAACAGTAAAGCTGCATTATTTTGTGTTAATTTATATTGTTTACATTTCTGCAGCTTTACAGCAGTTCCTCTAATTATACTCATTAAGAACATTCAAACTCCTTTAGACGGCATGTGCCATTTTATGTATATATTCTTCTTCTTCTTCTTCTTCTTCTTCTTCTTCTTCTTCTTCTTCTTCTTCTTCTTCTACTTCTTCTTCTTCTTCTTCTTGTATCTTCTTCTTCTTCTTAATTAATTTTCAGTTATTATGTTGTAATATAAAGTAACGATGTAGACATGCTTATGGTAACATCAGAAATGTAGCCATGATTAAGATAAAAGAAGCCATATATGCATGTTTACAGTAACGCAAGATGTGTGACCATGTTTAAAATAACACAACGGGTGTGGGCATATATACGGTTACATGAGGGACGATCCTGCATGTATGGTAACACAAGATATTTAGCCATGTTTAAAGCACCACAAGATATTTAGCCATGTTTAAATTAACCCAAGATATATAGCCATGGTTAAAATAACACAAGATTTGTAGCCATGTGTAAAGTAACACAAAATATGTAGCCATGTTTAAAGTAATATAAGATCTGTAGCCATGTGTAAAGTAATGAAAGATATGTTAGCCAGTGGGTGTAAATGTAAAGGTAGTCCCAAAGCAGATACTGCCGTTTAAAGTTTTAGACAATTTATTCTAGGCCATAATACAAGTATATGAGATGCAGTGGCTATCCTCTTCCTTCTTCACAAGAGATGTAGTAATATTTAAGTTAACAAAAGAGGTGCAGCCATGTTTAAGGCAATGCAAGCTCGAATGTAAAGACCACATGTACACATGTTAGCTATTCTGTGTTCAGAGTTTTTTTTTCTTCGTATTATTATGAAATCAGCGATGTCCGTATTTTTAAACTGTTAACCATGAGGCCCTTATCTCTTTTTCTTTATTTGAAACCGATTTTAATACGTTTCCTATAATAATCCTAGATATACATATACTTGTAAAAAAAACATTGCAAACAACTAGCTGTATTTTTAACGGATGTGCTGTTATTTTAGCATTTCATTTATGTTTTTAATACAGCCTCTTTAATTTAACGTGTCCTCGGCTTATTTGGGACCTGACTAGGGACTGTGTAATTCCCTCGAGATGGAACATATTTGCCAGAATCCCCACGCAATTGAATATGTCTAATCATTTTCCATCAAATGGAAAATAGAACTGAATTGTTAGGATACTTTTACAGAGTCTCATGGAATCCAAAACGATATTTGCAAACATGATCTAAATAACTAAAAGTGCATCTTCTGAATTAAGTTCATGGCATAATAGATTAAAATTGAATGCGTTGTAATAAATTCAAAGGCTACAAAGTCAATGATTATTAAACTAGGAATAGAGAGAAGAGTTGAATCATTAGAAAGAAGTCAACGTCTGCTGATCACATGATAAGAAGAGAACAAATGAAAGAAATGCTTATAACATGGTAAGTGATGAATAAGGGAAAGGAAAATATGGTCAACATGGCAAATAGACAGACAGACCGGTAAAACCTTGGAGAGCTGGTTGTCTCTGGGTACGGTTCGTTAATGCATTTTTCTATGCTTGGACTTGTACGACCCGCCTATCCTCGACACTGTGAGCCGTGAATTTCTTTTGAAATGCCTTTTTGTGCCCAATGTGACTGTGTTGTGAAGTACAGATTCAGAAAATGCCGGACGGCTAGTTGTCGATTCCCTGACGATCGCCTTATGTGATAATGAGTCTGCGGGCGTCTTGACATGAACACGGTCACCTGTTGATAATGAAACTGAGAAAAGGAGTGGTCGAGAGGCCTAAAATTAATCCAAGTTGAGAAGGCATTTTTGTTTACGTTCTCTTTGAACTCACACGTTCACTTATTTTTGCGCGTTCTTAACCATTCAGCTATGCGGACCTGCATTTCTGTGTGTGATATAGCTGTTCTTGTTAGCAGTGTCCCTCACCATCAGACGAACCCACTCCGACTTCAGAGGTACTTGTAATTTACGTTTCCAAGTCAAAGAAGATAAGTCACTAATTTAGTCTAACCGACAGATGTAGGTGCTGAACCCAATACGGAATCATCACACTAGAAGTTTAACAGCGAGCGCTCTTATCAGTTCTGCCATGCTAACCTCACCAGGCACATAATGATGACGAGGTTGTCGACAGAAGTTGACGTGAATTACGATAATCTATGTCAGGTTATAAGGAAGTTGGTGTGGCTAGCGACCAGGAGTCGTCGAGAGTCTTGATAACCGTGTCAGTCGACAAGGGCTCTTTCTAATGAAGACAAATAACATTGTGCAGACTGAAAAACCAATGAGCAAGCTCTATAAGAAGCAGATGAACATCTTAAACAAATTAGAGAAATTAGACGTAGACAGTCAAATTTGTTTGGACACGTTATGAGAAGAAATAAACACGATAACTTGATGACAACTGGCAAGATTTAGGAGATAAGAATAAAGGAAACGCAGAGAAGTACATATTTGGATGGCTTGGTCACGTGACATGGTCGAGATAAGAAAACAGAGCTGATCCACGACTCTGGTGATCGTGTATGATGGGGAAACATAACCACCCACGCTTATCGGCGTGGCACATGATGATAATGAATAATGTATCATAAAACTCAAACGTTGTCTCATTTCAGATACTGTCGTCAGAGTATAAAAGGTTGTTATATATTGAAACATAGTATATAATCCTAGCTGTATGCTAAATTTATATTCTCGGAGCCACGTCAATTATAACCAAGGCTGAGAAATCAGGTTGAACGAGGTGGACATTTTGTTTTCTTATATCGGAAAAGATATTCACAACCACGGCATAATCAGGTGAAATGTTCAGTTGTTTTAATCCACTCCATTCCTTGCCTGGAATATTCCACAACATTCTGAAAATTATTCGGTGCAGATTTTATGAGGCATTTATGAGACCACAAACAGTTCTTTATAGTTACACTGGTAACAGCTTTTCTCAATGTGTATCATATCCAGATCCGCCGTCGTTTCTTCATTTCTTTATTTGCTAACATGTGTATAGTTCTCTTCATAAGCTCCACTAATTCTCTCATTAAATTGTATTCCTTCTTTTCTGCGCAAGCACAAGTTTTAATGAATATTCATTGTATTTTAGTATTGGTGCTGTTGGTTTGTCGGCACTGCTGTTTGTTCTACTTTTCACATGGGGCAGTGAGGAGCATTTTGTGTGATATTCACCATTAACTGACACAGAATGATGGAGGTGACCCTTTGCCCTGAAGGTGGAACCGCGACTAATGACCAATGGGGGTGACCCTTTGCCCTGAAGTTGGAACCGCGACTAATGACCAATGACTAATAGTAACTGTTTTAGTTGTTCTTAATGTTTCTGACTCGTACAGCAGTGCTGAGTTTGGATGTTATTATCCTTGTTGTTGTTTTTGTTAATGTTATTGTTGTTGTTATCATCTACTATGCCGTTAGGCGTTGTGGGATAGGACTACTGAAGTTCAAGCACCTTTCCTCTAAATTCTCCCAGAATTCATGAGCAGTATTTTTCTAGGATCAAGTAAATTCCTTACCATTTGATGGACCTGTCATAGGGCCCTTACCTACTTCATCAGCATCATGTGCCATGTCGATAAGCGTGAGCGGTCATGTTTCGCCTTCTTACACGATCACCAGAGTCGTGGATTAGTTCTGTGTTCTTGTCTCGACAATGCCATGTGGTCGCGCCATCCAAATATTTACTTCTCTGCCTTCCCCTTGCAATTTCCTCTTCAATCTTGCCAGTTGTCACGAAGATCTCTAGTTTATTTCTTCTCACAACGTACCCCAAAATGTTGACTGTCTGCGTCTAATTTCTTCAATCAGTTTATGGTTTTCATTTGCTTCTTGTTACCCGCTTAATCCTTTTATATTTGCTACTACCACCATGTCACAAATGTGTTCTATTCCATTGAATTCCACAATTTTTCTTGCTCTATGACAACTGATTTTGAGTTTTTGTATTATTATTTTAATATCCCTGTTTGATCCCCTAGCCTTGTTGATCTTGCTCTGTAAATACCGGATTTTTGTAAAGACTCGCTACACTTTGTATGTAGAACAAATTTGAAAAATCAAGTACATGATGTCATGCAAAAATGTGCTTAAACTTCATTAAATTAGTTACAATAGTTACTGCTATGGTCTAACGCTGTTTTTGAGGAAGCTGGAAAAGTACCAATGAAGTATGCATTATAACAGGTGTTGGAAATGTCCATCCCTGGCTTCAAGACATAACTGTACTCGTACTTCTCTTCATATTGTCAAATATCTTCTGCAATGTCTATGTTGTTATTTCTTGTTCATCCAAAAACATTCTTTCTTCCTTTGATAATACCATTATGTTTGGAGTGCAAAGAATTATTCCAGCATACGACATCCATTCGCTGCATATTGCTTCACGATGGACTGTGGAGCACATTTTTCTGATGACGTCATGTACTTCATTTTTCAAATGTGTTCTACATACAAAGTGTAGTGAGACTTTACAAACACTCGATACATATATGATTCTACATTTTTACGTGAAATTTCACGTTTCCGGCAGATCGAGTCGTTATTTGCTTGATTTATTCTCATTATTTTTGCCTTTCCCCAACGAACATTAAGACATAATTGTTGTGACCTGACATCCTTTCTGTTTAATGTATATTGAATCTGACTGAGACAAGAGAACAGTGTCGTCAGCTTAGTCGAGATCAGTGGTTCTCAACCTTTTATGGCCTTTCCCCCCATTTACCACATGATCAGAGCGTCATCCCCCCCCCTCCTTCGAATTTTCTCCCTATAAATCCCCCCATCCGTACATAGTACATAAAAATGGAAGCTAAATTTAATAACACATACTAGAACAAGTCTATATGTCTACATAAAACGTGATTTGCGGGTCTACTTACATTATAAAACGAATTCCATTAGCGCGAGAAGTACTGAACCGTAAAATTTAGGGGGAAAAACAATATCACGTAACTGGTTCTTGTATTAATGCGACCTTGAAATAATCTTAATTCCCCCTGGAAACCCTAAAATTCCCCCCCCCCCCGGGGGGGGGGGGGGGGAATTCCCCACAGGTTGAGAACCACTGGTCTAGATCATTGAGCTCTGTCAGAGTTCATTGAATTCCATTTATGAAGTGGCTACTGTTGTCTTTTTAATCCTGTCTATAGTCAGCAAGGATAATAACGATGACAAAAGTCATCCTTGTCCCACTCTGGTTCTTAGTTAAAATGTATCCGTGTTTGAGAGAGAGAGAGAGAGAGAGAGAGAGAGAGAGAGAGAGAGAGAGAGAGAGAGAGAGAGAGAGAGAGAGAGAGAGAGAGAGAGAGAGAGAGAACACACTTTTCTATATTGAAATTTAATAACTTCATCTTCTCGTCCTCCTCCTCCTCCTCCTCCTACTCCTCCTCCTCCTCCTCCTCCTTCTCCTCCCCCTTCTTCATCTTCTTCTTCTTCTTCTTCTTCTTCTTCTTCTTCTTCTTCTTCTTCTTCTTCTTCTTCTTCTTCTTCTTCTTCTTCTTCTTCTTCTTCTTCTTCTTCTTCTTCTTCTTCTTCTTCTTCCTCTTCTGCTTCCTCTTCTTCTTCTTCTTCTTCTTCTTCTTCTTCTTCTTCTTCTTCTTCTTCTTCTTCTTCTTATGATTATTATTATTATTATGATGATGATGATGATTATTATTATTATTATTATTATTATTATTATTATTATTATTATTATTATTAGTTGCCTGACCTGGAATAAACATCTACGATCATGACTCTCTGTTCGCCTCGTAACCTCCGTGTTGTATGAGTCAGTCTCTGACACTGTTTAACCAAGATAGCTCTGGTGTGGCAGCTCTATCATTTAAATTATATATATATATAAAGGACAATGAAATGAAAATCGTAAATTGATTAGAGAAATTAGACGTAGACAGTGAACATTTTTTGGACATGTAATGAGAAGAAATGGTTTGTAGAACTTAGTGACAACTGGCAAGATCGACGGGAACAGACCAAGAGGAAGACCGAGAGGAAAATACCTGGATGGCTTGACCACATGGCATGGACGAGACAGGAACACTGAGCTGATCCACGACGCTGGCGATCGAGTGAAATGGCGAGCCATGCCGCCCTCGCTTTCCGGCATGGCACATGATTGATTGATTGAATTTTATATATATATATATATATATAACCGGTCTCTGTGGCTAAGGGCTTGCGAACGCGGTTTGTGAGCCCGTATACCCGGGTTCGAAACACGGCGGTGCTGGTTTTTTTCGAAAAAAGGTATAGGGGTCGGTCGTTCAGAAAGCAATGGCAAACTACTGAACGTAACACTTGCCTAGTACATCAACAGCAGCTGAAAATGCTGGTGTTGACTGCAACGTCCCGTAAGGGATACGCAACAAAACATATGTGTGTGTATGTGTGTGTGTGTGTGGCGGCGTTGTTTGAGGGTGAGTGTTTAGTTGTGTGTGTGTGTGTGTGTGTGTGTGTGAGAGAGAGAGAGAGAGAGAGAGAGAGAGAGAGAGAGAGAGAGAGAGAGAGAGAGAGAGAGAGAGAGAGAGAGAGAGAGATTTTGGACGGTTATTCCTCGTCCTGGTATTATTACGGCATTTCGTGCTCGATTAAGATAGAGCAGTTAGCATGTTGGGCTTGCATTTTCTTATTTCCAACGGCCAAAAGATTTTTTTACTATACTCAGCTTCCATACAGGTTCTTCTAGTCTTTCGTCCTGATCAGATAACGTTAGACACCCTCATGATCAAAACAAAGTGTACCATCCTTGTTTTATAAAAAGCAGTACATTCCACAACGTGCACCAGGTCGGGTCAGAAGCAGTGCCATCTCTCTGTACATATACATCCTCTTATTATTACACAACAATGATGAGAGGAAACGGTTTCCCAAACACACCAGAACAAAGACAGTATCCATCATGTTGTATCTTCCCCCATGGATCGCCCCAAATGTATCTCCCACACCGTATCCCCCATCGCTTTGCCTCCCCAACTGTATCTTCTCCAACTGTGCCTCTCCAACATTATTACCCCAACTGTATCTTCTCCAACTGTGCCTCTCCAACATTATTACCCCAACTGTATCTTCTCCAACTGTGCCTCTCCAACATTATTACCCCAACTGTATCTTCTCCAACTGTGCCTCTCCAACATTATTACCCCAACTGTATCTTCTCCAACTGTGCCTCTCCAACATTATTACCCCAACTTATCTCCCCAGCTGTATATCCCTTAGAACACTATATGCGCACATTTACCTCCACCATCTTAACCCCCCCCCCCCTACCCTCCTCCCAACTTCTTTATCTCACTCAAATGTAACTTTCCACTTGTACTGTACCACAAATACATCTCCTTGAACAGTATCTCCCACAAGTGTGTTCCCCAGAGGGGACTTCAAATTAAAATCTCAAAAGTATGATAGAAATTACAATAACCATGCCATTGTCCTGTAACCGGTCAATATTGTTGTTACGGATGTCAACAGCATTAAGCACGAGGCGTAACGGAGCAGACGAACATGCTCACGTCTGAAGGGCAGTTTAAAGATGGCCTCCCCACTTTTGACAGTCGCCAAATAGGAGCATCGTTTTGTTATCAGTTTTTTAATCAGTGAAGGGCTCAACCTTATAGAAATTCATCGGTAAATAAAAGTCCAGTATGGTGATGTATGCCTGTCAGTAAAGCAAGTGTGTGAGTGGAGTTGGAAGTGTTAAACCTGTACGGTTAGATGAAGAGATACGGCATATAGTGCATGAATGGTTAAATATGCGACAAAAACAAATGTTTTTCTACAGGAATCCAAACACATTATTGGTGCTGGGGGACTTGCATTGAACGCAATGGTGACTACATCGAAAAATTGTACATTTGTTCTTTACTATTTCAGAATATATTCACACACACCCACACAACCAGTTAGGGTTTTCATGTGAACTGCTCTCTTATATTGCCCCCCCCCCCCCACCACACACACACACACACAACACACACACACACACACCCTCAACCCCATCCTCTCCAAATAATAACTGTATCTCCCATTTTGCTGTATTCCCACTGTGTGTACCTCCGCAACCTATATCTCCCACAACTGTATACATTGGCAACTTGCCGTCTTAACAGATGATAGTTTGTTACATAGTGCTTCAAAATGGCTGATTAACTACAACACATGGCGGTGGCGAATGTGACTGATAAGGCCAATTCTCGCTGTAAATGTTCGTCCACAGTGGATGCATGTGAACACATGGTCATTTTCACCATCATGCACCATCTTACATCTCACACGCTCGGTGTGTGACTTATCTGCAATCATTTTCTCCTTTGTCTTTATTCGATTTCTGATATTTACCCTCCATGCAACACGATCGACGGCGACTTTCTTCCAATGTGCATTATCAATGCCTGTATCAATCATGTCCCGCTTACACACATCTTTGTATCGTAGTAGAGGCCGACCCTGAGATCTCTTACCCATCTTTAATTCACCAAACAATGTGTCTTTTGATATTCTACCATCATCCATCCTCCTAACGTGTCCTATCCTTCTAAGTCTATGAAGCCTGAGCATGGAACACACTGTCACACAACCTGATCTTTCCAATACTTCAGTATTTGTGATTTTGTCTTGCCACTTAATACCAAATATACTTCGCAGACACCGCGTATTAAAGCTGTTTAAACGTTTCTCTTGGTGTGAGTAAGTTGTCCAGGCTTCACTGCCGTAAAGAAGAGTACTAAGGACACAGGCTTGATAGACAAGGACTTTTGTTTTGGCAGTAAGCTTCCTGTTCTCCCAACATCTTTTTCTGAACCTGCTCATCGTTGTTGCTGCCTTACCAATTACAGTATTCCCAGTATATACCCCAATAACTGTATCTCTCACTGCTGTATTACCAATTTGTAACTCTAAAAGACATATCTCCAGCAACTGTATTCCCAATATATACCCCCCCCCCATAACGTTATCGCCCACTGCTACATTCCCACTGTGTACTCCTCCAAACTGTATCATCCCAATCGTGCACCCACAACTACCCAACAGCAATGACTTACCTCGGGTCCTACATCCTGGGTGTTGACACTGGTCACCAGCTCGTAGAGGAATTTGTCCAGCTCAGAGCCTTCAATGTACCCGTTACCTGGGGACAGTGAATGATTTATATACATGAGATATATACATGGGTTATACACATGAGTTATGTACATGGGTTATATTCATGAGTTATTTATCTTATATATAAAAGGCAATCTCCGTCTGTATGTCTGTATATCCTTTATGCGTTCGCGAACGGTCCATCCGATTGAGATGAAATTTTCTACACGTCTTCCTTTCATTCCAGCGCAGCCAACTGTGATATTTTTTTAGTGTGAAATCGGCTGCTTACTTAATATTACTTAATTTTTCATTTTACATTATAATTTATATACAGCGAGGGACTTAACTCTAGAAAAGTTATTTCAAGGGGCATAACTTTTAATAACATTGCTGTATAACTTATAGTTATATTGTTGCATCGTTTTCAAAGATTTATAAACTCTTTGTCTATAGTTATGTACCGGCATATGAGATATAATAAATAATGATACAATATTTAAGGCATTTTCAAAGTTTTCATAAAAATAATGCATAATGCATAACATTGTAACTCATCTTTTTATGCTTACGAAGTTATCTACAGTCATGCAGGTGATTAGAAACGGTTTTCATTAGAAATAATGGATGGTGTGTGGAAGGACATTCTTTTAAGTTACTTTATTTTGTTGTATGAATTTAATGAGACGCTACCCGCCTGGAGCTGGGCGAAGCCACGCCGGGTCAGATAGATAGACAGACCCACCTTTTCGCTGCAGTTATCTACAGGCATATGCGTTATAATCCTCCTCCTCCTCCTCTCCCCTCCTCCTCCTACCCTCTTCCTCTTCCCCTCCCCCCTCTCCATCCTCCTCCTCCCTCTTTCTCCTCCTCCTCCCTCCTCCTCCCTCTTCCTCCTCCTCCTCCTTCCTCCTCCTCCTCCCTCTTCCTCCTCCTCCTCCCTCTTCCTCCTCCTACCTCCTCGACCTCCTCCCTCCTCCTAATCACTCCTCTTCCTTCCTCCTCCCTTCTCCTCCTCTCTCCTCCTACTCCCTCCTCCTCCCTCCTCCTCCTCCTACGTCCTCCCCCTCATCCCTCCTCCTCCCTCCTCCTCCTTCTCCTTCTTTTTCTCTCTCCTCCTCCTACCTCCTCCTCCTCCCCTTACTCCTCCCTCCTCCTCTCTCTCCTCCTCCCTCCTCCTCCCTCTCCTCCTCCCTCCTCATCCCTTCTCCTCCTCCCTCCTCATCCTCTCTCCTCCTCCTCCCTCCTCCTCCTCCCTCCACATCCCTCCTCCTCCCTCTTCCTCCTCCTCCCTCCTCCTCCTCCCTCCTCCTCCCCCTCCTTCTCCTCCCTCCTCCTCCCTCTTCCTCCTCCTCCTCCCTCCTCCTCCTCCTACGTCCTCCCCCTCATCCCTCCTCCTCCCTCCTCCTCCTTCTCCTTCTTTTTCTCTCTCCTCCTCCTACCTCCTCCTCCTCCCCTTACTCCTCCCTCCTCCTCTCTCTCCTCCTCCCTCCTCCTCCCTCTCCTCCTCCCTCCTCATCCCTTCTCCTCCTCCCTCCTCATCCTCTCTCCTCCTCCTCCCTCCTCCTCCTCCCTCCACATCCCTCCTCCTCCCTCTTCCTCCTCCTCCCTACTCCTCCCTTCTCCTCCTCTCTTCTTCCTCCTCCTCCCTCCTCCATCCTTCCCCCCTCATCCTCCCTCCTCCTCCTCCCTCTTCCTCCCTCCTCCTCCTCCTTCCTCCTCCTCCCTTCTCCCCCTCCTCCTCCTCCCTTATCCCCCTCCTCCCTCCTCCTCCCTCCTCCTCATCCCTCCTCCTCTTCTCTCCTCCTCCTCTCTCCTCCTCCTCCTCCCTCTACCTCCTCCTTCCTCCCTCCTCCTCCCTCCTCCTACCTCCTCCTCCTCTCTCCTCCTCTTAATCCCTCCTCCTCCCTCCTATTCCTCCCTACTCCTACTCCTCCCTCCTCTTCCCTCCTCCTCTCTCCGCCTATCTCTTCCTCCCTCCTCCTTCCTCCTCCTCCCTCCTCCACCTCTCTCTTCCTCCTCCCAGCTCCTACTCCTCCTTTTTCTTCTTCTGCTGCTGCTGCTGCCGCCGCTCCATTTACCCAAGTTAATTGTTGGGGAAGATGTAAAGACCTTTCAAGTGCTCTTTCTAATGCTTTTTGTAAGTCGGTCTTCGTTTATCTAGGTTGTTCTAACTGCAACCAATAAATGATTAGACAGACAGGCAGACAGACAGACAGACAGACAGACATATAGACAGAGAGGGAGGGAGAGACAGACAGACAGACAGACAGACAGACGGGAACGGGAACTTATATGACTACTTATATGAATTAAATGAGATGCTCTCCATCAGGGGCTGGGCGAAGCCGGGCAGGGTCAGGCAGACAAATAGACAGACAGATAGACAGACAGACAGATAGACAGTCGGGAACGGGAACTTATATGACTACTTATATGAATTAAATGAGATGCTCCCCATCAAGGGCTGGGCGAAGCCGGGCAGGGTCAGGCAGACAGATAGACAGACAGATAGACAGACAGACAGATAGACAGTCGGGAACGGGAACTTATATGACTACTTATATGAATTAAATGAGATGCTCCACACCAGGAGCTGGGCGATGCCGGGCCGGGTCAGACAGATAGACAGACAGACAGACAGACAGACAGACAGACAGACAGACAGACAGACAGACAGACAGACAGACAGATAGTCGGTAACGGGAACGAGAACTTATATGACTACTTATATGAATTAAATTAGATGCTCCCCACCAGGGCCTAGGACGGGTCATCTAGTAACTGATATATGCCGAGGTTGAGGTGAAGGTATTGCGAATGCGATTCGCAATCCCGCATACTGCGTTCGAAACACAGCTGAAAGAGATTTGGAAGCAGACTGCCTTACGTTGGTTTTCACACAATAGTATGAGTGTCGGTTGTTCAGAACACAATGGCAAACTACTGACCGTTAACTTGTCTAGTAAATTACAAACAGGAAAATGAATCCTGAGGTTGAGTCCGACGTCCTGTAAAGCATATATAAATAACTTGTTGTATATCAATCAATCAATCAATCATGTGCCATGCCGGAAAGCGTGGGCGGTCATGACTCGCCATTTCACTCGATCACCAGTGTCGTGGATCAGCTCAGTATATACATAGGTTATATACATGCATTATATACATAGGTTGTTGTATATACATAGGTTATATACATGGATTATATACATGAGTTATATACATCAGTTGTACACATTAGCTATATACATGTGGTATATACATGCGTTTTATACATGCGTTTTATACAGAGCATGAGTTAATCAGGACAGCACATATTTATAAGCACTATATGAGCTAGTCAGGACATCACGTAGTTATATACACTATACGAGCTTATAAGGACAGCACGTAGTTATATACACTATATTAGTTAATCAGGACACCAGATAGTTATATACACTATATGAGTTAATCAGGGCAGCACGTAGTTATATACAGTGTATGAGTTAGTAAGGACAGTACGTAGTTATATACACTATATTAGATAATCAGGACAGCACGTAGTTATATACAGTGTATGAGTTAATCATGACAGCACAGAGTTATATGCAGTGTATGAGTTAATCAGGACAGTACGTATTTATATACAGTGTAAGAGTTAATCGTGACAGCACAGAGTTATATGCAGTGTATGAGTTAATCAGGACAGTACGTATTTATATACAGTGTAAGAGTTAATCATGACAGCACAGAGTTATATACACTATATTAGATAATCAGGACAGCACGTAGTTATATACAGTGTAAGAGTTAATCATGACAGCACAGAGTTATATACACTATATTAGATAATCAGGACAGCACGTAGTTATATACAGTGTAAGAGTTAATCATGACAGCACAGAGTTATATGCAGTGTATGAATAAATCAGGACAGCACGTAGGTATATACAGTTTATGGGTTATCTCAAGACATCCACCGTAAACAACTGTGTAAGAACAGAGTGATTCTCTGTGGTTGCATGCAAGTCTGCCTCTTTGTATGTTTGTCTGCCTATCTGCTTGCCTGCATATCTGTCTGTCTGATGTTTTGCTGGATATGTCTATCCGACTTTTTGCTGGGTGTGACTGTCTGTACATATGTGTGTGCGTGTGTCTGCATGTATGTGTGCTTGTATATGTGTTTGTGAAACTGTCTGCGTATGTGTGGATATATATATATATATATATATATATATGTGCAAATTGGACACCAATTAAAATAATGAAATAATAGTCTTCAAATTTCTAAGTACAATTAATTACATCCCATGACAATGTTATTTTCAAGTCCCTGATCTTTCTTAATTAATTCCTTTCTGTGATTAGAATAAAAAATCCCCAATCAATGAGTTGATTAATTGAGTTAAGTTATCTTCTTTATGAACTTGAAGTCACCAAACACAATTAATTATGTCCCTTATGCGGTCAGCTTTAAATGTATTCAATACAATTTATTATGACAGTACCAATATAGTTTTAAAAAAAGTCCGCTGGACAATTAATTCTGTAGTTTACCAACGCAGCCTGGTACAAACAAGTAAGTCCGTTATCAGCTTTCGTTCCCGATTGCTGCTACTAAAATCCTTTAGCTACAGAGCTTTGCTGTTTCGCCAAGCGGTTAATGGAATTCAGGATCATATTATACATATCTGTTGCTCCAATCCATTAATTTCATGCTTCGGTTGTCATGAGTAAATTGAAAGTCCCGCGAAGTGTACTGGGTTAGTGTAAGTGTTTCTAACTTAGTCACTCATACTTTGAAAAAGTGTTGCAGTCAAGCACTTTATACGTGTACCCTTTATTAAGATCATCGCTCTTCCTGTAGAAAAATCTCATCTTGGAGTAAAGGATGAGTTTCTACTACAACTCCTTCTCGCCTATTCGGTATATAGTGCAAGTCCCATGTCTTTATTGACCAGTCGGGACTCGATATGTGGTGTGCTCAGTATCATGCCGGTAGCCTTGTCTTACCAATTCATTTCCGGGTACTCATTTCAGGGCTGGGTCCACTATGAAAACTGTAAGACAAAGAGACATCCCGCCTCGAGAGGGGGTGGGTGGGTAGATTCGAAAAAAATAACCATCGAGACGAGCAGTCTGTGTGTGTTTGTGTGTGTGTGTGTGTGTGTGTGTGTGTGTGTGTGTGTGTGTGTGTGTGTGTGTTTTAAGGTTATATTACTGTTTGTTTGTTTTATGCGTTGTAGGTGTCTGTTTGTCTGTGTGCTAATTAGTTATAAGTACATTCATCCATTACCGTATAAAGGTGTACTTTTCTGATGGGATACTAAAATAGCTTGACCGACCAAGAAGCTATTAAGCATTGTCTAATGATCTTCTACGATTGTACTGGCTGAAGTCAAGAGGTACTACCTATCTATGACTAACAGGGTAATTGACAGTATAATTCGTGTATGCAATACATATGCATATGCATTTATGTCATACATATGCAACAGTCATTAACAGTAGTTTATGTAGTAGTAGTAGTAGTAGTAGTAGTAGTAGTAGTAGCAGTAGTAGTAGTAGCAGTAGTAGTAATAGTAGTAGTAGTAGTAGTAGTAGTAGTAGTAGTAGTAGTAGTAGTAGTAGTAGTAGTAGTAGTAGTAGTAGTAGTAGTAGTAGTAGTAGTAGTAGTAGTAGTAGTAGTAGTAGTAGTAGTAGTGCAGTATGAGAAGGAGAATAAAGATCAGATTGCGAAGAAGGAAGGAGTTGTTGTTTTGTTTTTGTAGTTGTAGTTGTTGTTGTTGTTGTTGTTGTTGTTTGATGTGTGAAAATGATAGCATTGTCGATGATGCCAGCCCAAAGACCACAATAGTTTATTCAAATCTTCATAGCTCAGCAATAGAGCCATTAGCAGATAATAGACGGCCCACACACAACAAACAACCATCTCCATACAGAAACCTATAGATATCCCACACACAACCAACAACCATCTCCATACAGACATAAATAGACGGCCCACACACAACTAACAACCATCTCCATACAGACACCTAGAGACATCCCACACACAACCAACAACCATCTCCATACAGACACCCATAGACGGCCCACACACAACCAACAACCAACTTCATCCATACAGACACCACTGGGATGTTTCCAGTACGTGAACTGAGACAATTGTGTCACTGGACGCGGCTGTAAACAACAACTAATGATGCACCTTATCGGGTTCTATAGGCTCCTGGCTGCTTCTCTGAGCTTACAGTGTACAATTCCCCTTGAGATTGCGGACAACGAAATGGTATGTCTGGTCAGTGGTACAGTTCACCAACTCTTCTAATGACAATGATAGGAGATTGAAGGTTCTGGGCTCAGGAGTCTTGGCTTCATTTCCCTGGGTAGTCGATCGTTTGTTGCGACTGTAGCAATGTGTGTTTGAGAAAGTGTTTTAGAAGGAGTACAAGTGTATTTAGCTGGGTGAATTACTGTGCCTGTCTGTGGGTGTACGTGGGTGTGTCTATGTGAGTGTTTTTGTGGATATACGTTTATGTGTGGATGTGTGTTTTGGCATACGTGTACGTGGCTGTGAGTATGTGTATATGTGCCTGTTGGTATACCTGTATATATGTCTGTGTGTGTGTGGAGGGAGGTGGGGGGAAAGGGGGGGGGGGTAATACGCATATGTATGTGTGTGTGGGGATATAGTTGTATGTATCTGAGGGTACATGTATATGTTTGTATTTCGGTATACATTTATGTGTGTGTGTGTGTGTGTGGGGGGGGGGGGGGTTACGTATATGTGTATATAATGCGTGTAAGTAGGCTTTGGTAGTGCAGTGCCTAGCACGTTTGCCTGGTTCTGTGGTAGTCATGTGTTTGAATCCCCATTCAAGCAGATTCTATTTTACTATTTACATAGCTCCTAGTGGCCACCCAATATAACATGGGTACCAGGAATGATGTTGGAAAATAAAGGTGGCCTGTATGATTACCATATCACCCATCGAATACCGACTAGTCTCCAGATACATGTGGATTGCTTCACATACACAATACTCCTATAAGTCCTCCTCACTTGAGGACTTAGAACCTGGCGAGGAGTAGGTGCAAGTGCCAACAGATTTCTGCATATCCTTTTCAGTTTGCATCCAACTAGATAGAAAATGCTGACAAAAAAAAATCCGGCTGCTGTGGAGGCTGAAGTACAAGCGTTGATTTTCGAGAATTCGCTAGACGGTGATGTGGTCATCTACACAGATGGGTCGGTCGTCCGACATGTGAGAAGCACATGGGCCTTTACAGCTCGGGCCGGAGGGAGAATTGTGAAGGGGGACTCTGGTGCTTTCACTGAAACCACAAGTAGCCTGACTATGGAAGTCATGGCAGTAAGTAAAGCAATAACATGGCTCGAGACACAGACATTCACTAGGGTATGTTTCCTTAGCGACTCAATGAACATGATCAAGAGGATAGAGGAGGGGTCGATCCGAAGAGAATGGTTGCTGCCTCTGGAGCGGTCTCGGCTGACAAAGATTAGTTTCATCTTCGTGCCAGGGCATGCGGGAGTACAAGGAAATGAGCGGGCTGACAAGCTCGCAGGTGAGGCTACTGTGGAGAGGGCGGACGCGCCATGGACCAGGCTGACATTCTGAATGCTCTACGAGAAGTAAGACTCTTGCGTGAACCATGTGATGACTGTGAATCTACAACCATGGCCAGACTGCGAGAACAGCAAATTAAAAGAGGGGTGGCCAAACAAGAACACTACGCAGGAAGCCAAAGAAGATTGATAAACCAACACAGAACTGGCGTCGTTAGCCGCTACACGTTGCGGGATTTGCTGAGGAGGGGATCCGAGCACTTATGAACTGAATGGTTCGATGTGCAATGAGGATGATCTGTCGACTAACTAACTAACTAACTAACTAATACTCCTATAAGCATTACAGAAACGTCTTTTAATTGACTTATGCGTTTTTCCTCGTGAATATATGTTGCTGTGTTGGTGTTTGCAAGATGGTTGTTGTGTTGTAATTAGCTATACTATTTAGCACGATTAATTTGCAGTCGGTTGTAATAAGCAACGAAAGTTATATGTCAGATATGTCATCTAATTAACACCAAGTCATATAAACAGTTTAATTATATTAACACCAAGTCACAGATACAGTTTAATTAAATTAACAGTCAGATAAACAATTTATTGAGATTATCTCTGAGTCAGATATACAGCTTAATGAGATTCAGATAAATAGTTTAATGAGATTAACACCAAGTCACATATACGGGTTAATGAGTTAATGAGCTTCAGATAAACAGTTTAATCATATTAACGCCAAGTCAGATATACAATTTTATACGATTATCTGCAAGTCAGATTTATAGCTTCATGAGATTATCACCAAGTCAGATAAACAGAACAACGAATAATAAGCAAAGTTGAGAAACATCTAACAGCACTGAAAATACAAGTTTATACAAGACAAGAGGGTCGACTTCATCGCACTGGGTTTTACCTCATACCGCTAGGTCTGTTTCCACATGGCGACCTGCCAAAAGTCTCGCACAAAACACGAACTCCCTAGCTACAGCGACGACCCCCAGGAGTCTCCGAGAAAACTTCACTTGTAAACCTAATCATGTAGTCCGGAATCAAACCCACAACCTTCGAATGCGGTACGTAACCACTTCCCCAGGGAGATTTCCTGTACTGAATATGTGGTTTTTGAGGAAGATGCAAAGAATACCATAGACCTGTGGTTCTCAACCTTTTTTTGGCCCGTGCCCTCCTTCACCATATTTTCAGAACGTCATCCCCCCCCCCTTTCGTATTTCCTACCTAAAAATTTGGCCCGTGCGCCCCTTCACCACATTTTCAGAACGTCATCCCCCCCCCCTTCTTATTTCCTACCTAAAAATCCCGACCCCGCCCCTACACAGTGTACGTAATAATGGAAGCTAAATTTAATAGCACATACTAAAACAAGTCTAGACGTCCACATAAAACATGATTTGTGGGTCTACTTACTTTATAAATTGAAGTTTAGAAGGATAAGACGTACAGAACCGTACAGTATGAAGGGAAACACAATATCAAGTAATCGGTTCTTGTATTAACGCGATCTTGAAATAATCTTAATCCCCCCCCCCCCCTGGAAACCCTAAAATTCCCTCCTGGGGGTGGGAGGGGGATTCCCCACCGGTTGAGAACCACTGCCATAGACGGACTGTGTGATTCAGGCCTTCAAGAAACACATGAAACCAGTAAATTAACTGATTCCTTGCCAAACAAAAAGTTAGTTTGGATCAAACATGGTACACAACAATATGAACAGGTATTATACAGTTAATTTCTATTCAGTGAGCAGTGACATTGCGAAAGATATCAAGAAACAAAACAAATAACACAAATGACCCTAGGAGGCGATATATCATCCGTTTGTGTAAATGGGAATTCACATTTGGCGATATATTATTCTTCGACACTGAATCGGATAATTATATAAGCTAATTGAAGTTGGACGTAAACATCTAGTTATTTCGGTCACGTTATGATGAGAAATAGCCTTGACAAGTTACTTACAATTGGCAAATTTGATGGGGGAAAGACATATGGGATTGCAAAGAGATAGATTCATGTATGGCTTGGCCTCATGGCATTAAACAAGCACACAGACCAGGTACAAGATTATCCTGATCGTTTGAGATGACGAACCATAACCGTCCACGCTTATCGACATGGCACTTAATGATGGTAATACGCCCTCTAGCCACATTTAGATTAACACTATTTGGCCAGGAAAACATAGGTCAGAGAAGCCATTCAGTTTAACTGTCCAGATACTAAGTAAATCATCCAGCCAAACAGACATACTTTATCATCATCATGTGCCATGCTAATAAGCATGGGTGGTCATGTTTCGCCCATCTCACACAATCACCAGAGTCGTGGATAAGCTCCGTGTTCTAGTCTCGGCCATACCACGAGTCCATGCCATCCAGGTATTTACTTCTCTGCCTTGTTCTTTTCTTCAACCTTGTTCTTTTCCCTTCAATCTTGTCTGTTGTCACCTGGTTCTTCAATTTATTTCTTTTCATAACATGTCCAAAAAATTGTGACTGTCTACGTCTAATTTCTCTAATCAGTTTACGGTTTCCATCTGTTTCTTGTAGGACTTGCTCGTTGATTTTTCTGTCTGTCCATGATATTCTTTGCATTTTCCTCAGAAACCACATCTCCATAACCATTAGATGTTTTCAACTTGTCTGCTCATTGTCCATGCTTCACATCCATACAAAAGTGCAGGTTCTATGTAGCACTTCAACACTCATTATCTCCTTGCAATTGACATATTTTTTTTTTATTGGTCAGTATGTTTTCCATCTGGCAAAAGGCTACCTTCGCCATGGCGATTCTTTTTCTAATCTCTTCAAGGCACCTCCCATCAGTTGTTATGACTGATCCAAATAGTTGTACCGATTCACTTGTTTAAGAATATTCTCATTTACTTTTATACTACATTGTGGTAAATCTTTCTTCCTAGTGACGATTATAATGTATACTTATGATTACATTATACTCAGGAATGCCAGTTGGCCACACCAATTTAGTCACAGACAACATTTAGCTATATTAACGTAAAGACCCGTAATCATTACTCACCAAAGACAAGACGCGTCAAATGCGATTATTATGGTCATCTACTAGAATGTACCATAAAGAAGAGAGAGGTATCATTGACTGCCTACATGAGGAAAGACCAATTCATCTGATTGACTTCGGGGTACAATCAATGCGGATTAGAAGACCACACGACGCCGAGATCTTAAGTCACGTCTGATGCCCGCCATAAGCCTTGGTGTCCCAGTCAAAGTACAGGTCTTTATGTATAAGATGTACTTTTAGGACACATGACATGGGAACAAGGTCAAAGTTCTTCTTCTTCTTCTTCAGCGTTCCGAGCCATTGAGGTTCTTTGCTGCAAATACAATCTGTCTCCATTCGTCTCTCTGGTGGACCTTCTCTTGCCAGTCGTTGATTCCAAGTGCTTGTAGGTCTGTATATGTATTATCTCTCCACCGCCTTCTTGGTCTACCTCGGGGTCTACGGTCATTTATTTCCTGAGTGTAAGCGAGTTTTGTTTCCCTATTATCTTCCATTCTTTCTATATGCCCCAGCCATTGTAGTCTATTAGCCTTCATGATACCATTAGATAAAGTTAGATAAAGAAAACATTTTCAGCACTGATATTGTCGTATCATTCTTGTGAACAACATAGTGACACAAATGGTAGAAGGGAAACGTTCTAGTGAATAACGTTTATTCATATTCTCCTTCTTCTCCTTCTCCTCCTCCTCCTCTTCCTCCTCCGCCTCCGCCGCCGATTCCACCTACTTCTCCTTCTTTAGCGATCATTTCTTGCAGTATGTCGATTTCGGAATGAGTTCTGAACAGAGCAGTGACTCTTGGTCTGCAACTCCCCAACAATAATCCTCGGGCGGTTGCATCTGTGGGTTGGATTTCTATTCTGTCTGGAAAAATATGGCAGTCTTATAGAATGTGCTATTGTAGACACTACTGTTGGGCGTGTTATTTTGGCAGTCCTGTAGAATGTGCTATTACAGACACTATTGCTGGACGAGCTATTTGAACAGTCCTGTAAAATGTGTTATTGTAGACAGTATTGCTGGACGAGCTATTTGAACAGTCCTGTAAAATGTGTTTTTGTAGACAGTATTGTTGGGCGTGTTTTGCGTAGTCCTGTAGAATGTAGACAAAATTGTTGGGCATGTTTTGTGCAGTCCTGTAGAATGTACTACTGTAGACAAAATTGTTGGGCGCGCTATGTGAGAAGTCCTGTAGACTGTGCTATTCTAGGCAGTATTGTTGGGCGTGTTATTTCAGCAATCCTGTAGAGTGTGTTATTAATGATAGTATTGGGGGCGTGTTTTGAGCAGTCCTGTACAATTTACTATTGTAGACAGTATTGTTGTGCGTGCTATTTGAGCAGTCCTGTAGAATATGATATTGTAGAAGTACTGTTGGGCATGCTCTATAGGCTGGAAGTCTTTTGGAACGTGTTCTATAGGCTGGGAAGTCTTGTGGAACGTGCTCTATATATTGGAAAGTCGTCTTAAACGTGCTATATAGACTGGGAAGTCTTTTGGGACGTGCTCTATATACTGGGAATTATTGTTGTGCTCTACAGACTGGGCAGTCTTGTACGATTTACTATACTGGTCAGCCGTGTGGCATGTTCTATGCTGGGCAATCTTGTATAGTGGGATATACCGGCCAGACCTTTAGGATGTGTTCTGGTCAAGCTTGCAGAATTGTCTATTCTGGCAGTCTTGTGGATTCTGCTACGTCTTGTAAAGTGTACTATTCTGTGCAATCTTGTAGGGTTTACTATACTGGTTTGTCGGCAGGATGTCCTTTACTGTGCAGTCTTGTAGGGTTTACTATACTGGTTTGTCGGCAGGATGTCCTTTACTGTGCAGTCTTGTAGGGTTTACTATACTGGTTTGTCGGCAGGATGTCCTTTACTGTGCAATCTTGTAGGGTTTACTATACTGGTTTGTCGGCAGGATGTCCTTTACTGTGCAGTCTTGTAGGGTTTACTATACTGGTTTGCCGGCAGGATGTCCTTTACTGTGCAGTCTTGTAGGGTTTACTATACTGGTTTGTCGGCAGGATGTCCTTTACTGTGCAGTCTTGTAGGGTTTACTATACTGGTTTGTCGGCAGGATGTCCTTTACTGTGCAGTCTTGTAGGGTTTACTATACTGGTTTGTCGGCAGGATGTCCTTTACTGTGCAGTCTTGTAGGGTTTACTATACTGGTTTGTCGGCAGGATGTCCTTTACTGTGCAGTCTTGTAGGGTTTACTATACTGGTTTGTCGGCAGGATGTCCTTTACTGTGCAGTCTTGTAGGGTTTACTATACTGGTTTGTCGGCAGGATGTCCTTTACTGTGCAGTCTTGTAGGGTTTACTATACTGGTTTTTCAGCAGGATGTCCTTTACTGTGCAGTCTTGTAGGGTTTACTATACTGGTTTGTCGGTAGGCTGTCCTTTACTGTGCAGTCTTGCTTTACTCGGCAAGCCAGTAGGATGTGTTCTTTCATAGCAGTCATGCAGAACTTTCTATTTTGGGCAATATTGTAAAGTTTACTATTCTAGACCGTCTAGTTAAAGTGCTATTTTGGACAGTCTTGTAAAGTGTGCTGTTCTAGACCGTCTAGTTAAAGTGCTGTTTTGGACAGTCTTGTAAAGTGTGCTGTTCTAGACCGTCTAGTTAAAGTGCTATTTTGGACAGTCTTGTAAAGTGTGCTATTCTAGACAGTCTTGTTGTATGTTATATTTTGGGCAGTCTTGAGAAGCGTGCTATTCTAGACAGTCTAGTTTTATTGCTAATTTGGACAATCTTGTGAAGCGTACTATTTTAGACAGTGTTGTCCCATGTGCTAATTTGTGTAGTCTTGCAAGATCTTCTCTGAAGTTTGTCTGTTTTACAGCTACAGGTGGCAGAGTTTCTTAAACCGATTCGATGAATGTCTGGTCTAAATCCACAATGTTCAGGTCTGTGTCAGAAGATCATGGTATACTGTCACACACTTGCTTATTATTTCTGCTATCATGTTCTTGTTTGTGATCTTCAACTGTTTCAATGGCAGAATAGCATCAACAGATGAACTGGGATGATATGGCAAACTACATCATCACTGTAACTGACGTAGAATGCTGGGGAATCTAGTGCAGCCGACCATTATTGTGGAGGTGGTATGTGATCTGATCCCACATACCCGGAAGTGGAAATGTACCTTCTGATTGGTTAGCGAAGATTCATTTGAAGCAAAGAGTTTAGTTGACAGTCAATGTCATGGAATCTTAGTTGACAGTCAATATCATGGAATCTTAGTTGACAGTCAATGACAAGAAATCTAAGAAGAAGAATGAAGAAATCTCAGAAGAAGAATGAAGAAATCTCAGAAGAAAAATGAAACAATCTCAGAAGAAGAATGAAGAAATCTCAGAAGAAGAATGAAGACAGTGGCAAACCACCTCAGCTTATCTGAACAAGTTTTTGTTCTATCTGTCTACTATTGTTTCCAGTAATTTTATTTCCGTATTTCTGACTACGTGATCTTTTTTTTTTTTATTCGGCCTTTTTTCCCCTGTCACTTTCGTTCTTTCATTGCGTTTCCTTTTTATTTTCCTTCTAGCATTTCTTTTACTTATTTACTTCTTACGTGAATTTCTTTCTTTCTTTCTTTCTTTCTTTCTTTCTTTCTTTCTTTCTTTCTTTCTTTCTTTCTGTCTGTCTGTCTTTCTTTCTTTCTTTCTTTCTTTCTTTCATTTCTTTCTTTCCATGCATACCTTTTCTTCTTTTTTATGTTGCTTTCTTTCTTTCAGTTTCGTTTTATTTATTTGTTTATTTTTTTTTATTTACAACTGACTCGGCACAATTCAGGTGTTTATTGGCCATCACACTGTATCATTCATGCTACCTCCTCCCCTCCTTCCCTCTCCCCGCTTCTCCACTTTCCACCTTCCCGCGCTTCAATAATACATACGCTTTTTTTCAATTTTCATTTACAGAATCCCAGAAGATTGGCATTTTCCTACAGGCCGCCTAAATTTGCCATGTATGTATAAGTTGATACGGGAGAAATGGCTACCGAATGAGCTTCCCACCTTTTTCAATTTTACGAAATGTAAACGGATGTCGAGAATGATCATAGCTCGTATGTGCTTGTATGTATATGTTTGTGTGTGTGTCTTTCAATGTGTCTGTCTCTGTGTGTGGGTCTCTTTGTCTATGTATGTCTGTATGTGTGTGTCTTTGTCCACATTGTCAAAGAACATTTCGAGCCAAAATAGGCCTTATCAGCCATCTTAGAACTCACGGCTCCATACTTTCAACCCCACTGGATGAAATGAATGGTCATCATCATTCTTGATGGACAAACAACAACAACGTATGTATTTGTGAGCGTGTTGCGTTGTATGTCTGTGTCTGTGTGTGTATGTGTGTGGCAGTGTGTATGCCCATGTATACTTGTATTTCTGTATTTTTACGTATGCACGCCTGTCATTCTTTGTGTTATGGGTGTGTAGTGTGTGTAGTGTGTGTAAATGAGCGTGAGGCGGCATACTAGATTAACTCCCAGAATACGTCTACACATGATAGTGTGTTAGCAACATTGTAGTTTTGTGGATACTATACTAGAATACCATGTGTGGGTAGGTGGGGGTGATGTGTGGGTGGGGTGATGTATGGATAGGTGGGAGATGGGCTTCATAACATGGTAATTAGCCTTGTTTATGTTTACAACATTCATTTCACAATGTTTATTTTATCTTCCTATGTAAATGTATAATGCTCTTGATGAACGAAAGACGAGTGATTGGAAGGGCCGAATGTAAGACGGGCCTGCGCGCCCAATTTGTGACCCTAATAAAGTTGATTTGATTTGATTTGATTTGATTTTATACCTCCCATAGAACAGATTAGTTTACTACAACAGCGCACCAAATAGTACTCAAGAGAAACGAATAGCATTGTAGAATGGTGTATGGAAATACGTGCATTGATTGACAGTTAGCGGCGAAACGACTGTCTATGACACGAACGGACGCTGGGTATCGTTGTTAACCCCGATCCGCATTATACAGGGTGTTTGTATAAAGTCATTCCACACATCGTATGTAGAACAAATTTGAAAAGTGAAGAACATGATGTCACCAAAAAATGCGCTCCACAGTCCATCGTGAAGTAATATGCAGCGAATGGCTGTCATCTGCTGGTGTAATTCTTTGCGCTTCAAACATAATTGTGTTATCAACGGAAGCAATAATACTTTTTTTTAATTTGTTCTACATAAAAAGTGTAGTGAGACTTTACAAACACCCTGTAATCAACTTCGGTTAGACTGACCACTGTCTCCTTGGCGGGACAGGCGCCAGTTACACGGGTATGAGTTCTATTATTATCAGAGAATAAGAATTGATCAAGTAGTCGTAGTGGTGGCAACTTTATTTATTTATATGAACTTTAAACAGGAGAGGGAGCCTCGATAGCGTAGTGGTTAGATGCTCGCCTGCCGATCCGGTGGTTAACGGTTTGAATCCGCATAGGGGTGGATTTTAACAATTGAATTGAGTTCAATTATCAGCCCAGCCTAAATAGGAACCGTGAACTGTTTTGGGAAATTAAGGCGGGCAGTGTGATACCGAACAGCTCAGGCATCAAGTGCCGATTGGTCTATGAAATATGGGTCAAGGGCCATTTGTCCTAGACGTCTTAAGGCGTGTGAAAGGGTTTTTTACTTTTCCTTTTCATAAACAGGAAACGGTTCACCGTGTACATTAGAAGATCTGGCCGGCATTCAATACACCGAGGAGGACCAGACGGACACATGATCAGAATGAAACTGGTACCATAAATATTTGGACTCTTCGCTAGCTGTTGAAGATACGGATTGAGAACATATTGAAATTTTCCGAGTGCTGTGATGTCGGTTCGTGACTCAACTCAAATTCCTCATTCATTACTGCAATAACGGTAGTATATATTTGAGATTGGCCATTTTCTCAAGGTGGCGGGTAGGGGAAAAGGAAAAAGGAAAAGTAAGGTGCCTCCTTCCCGCCGTTAGCCTACGGGACACCCTTGGACAAGGTGGAGTACCCGTTTAGCCTCACGATCAGGGTTACGTGAAGCTATGGGTGCAGGTGGTGGATGAAGCTGAAGAGCAGCCGACAGATAGTTGTAGGTTATGGTGTCCAGCTTCACGGCGTTTTTTTTTTTTTTTTTTGGAGGGGACAATTGTCACTGCTAAGAAGGAAAACAATGGCAAACTACCTTCTTTACAGATGCCAAGAAAATTATGTTGTGCGGTCTCATCGAACATCAGGGAAACGGCGTAAATGGGTGCTCCATAGGAGTAGCCTCGCCCGGTAGGGATAGTCATGTGCACCATATGACTCCAGACCGTCAGCAGGCTAGTGAGTGCAAAAGATTACTATCATTGAAAGTAGGAACTTGGAATGTTAGAACAATGTGTGCAGACAGAAAATTAGAAAACATCAAACAAGAATTGGAAAGAGAAGATTAATATATTAGGAATGTGCGAAACGAGATGGAAAGGGGCAGCGATCAAGATGGAGGTTCAAAATGCTCTTAACCATATTAAAACTGGCAAGACCCCCGGTTCAGACAGCATCACAACAGAAATGTTTGATGGTGAAGAAGAATATGGAATAGATGAAGTTACCAGACTGCTGAATACAATATATGACACTGGAGATATACCTCCTGAATTATGTAATTTTATATTTATTGCAATTCCAAAGAAGTCAGGAGTCTTGGAATGTGAACAACATAGAACAATTAGTATAATGAGTCACATCACGAAGAATTTGCTAAGAATTACCATGCAAATAGTTAGGAAGAAAATACAACCTGAAATAGGAGAAGAACAATGTGGATTTGTAGAAGGCAAGGGTACAGTAAATTCTGTGTATATACTGAGAACAGTAATGAACGTTCTATAGAAGTAAACAAAAGATCTACATCTTTGCTTTATTGACTACACAAAGGCTTTCGATAAAGTGAGACATGTCTACATGATAAGGATGCTTTAATATCTACAATTTGATGGAAAATACTTCAGACTTGTAAATAAAAACATATATTTGAAACAACAAGCTGCCATAAGAATTGATAATGAAGTAGGTCAATGTCAGCCTATTACAAGAGGTGTGAGACAGGAATGTGTAATGTCTCCGGATCTTTTTTCCCTATACAGTGAATATATATTTAGAAATATAGAAGATATGGTAGGAATTGACATTGGGGGACGATGCATCAATAACATTTGATATGCAGATGATACCGTCTTTTTTGCAGACAATGAACAGGACTTGCAAACATTTAGTAGATGCGGTTGTTGCACACAGTGAACAACTAGGGTTAGATTTGAATTGTAAGAAGACACAGATTATGGTCGTCACTGGGAAGAAGGAAATACCACAATGTAATATACAAATAAATGGACATGTTCTTAAACAAATGAATCGGTACAGTTATCTCGGAACAGTCATAGCATCTGATGGGAGATGCCTTGAAGAGATTAGAACAAGAACTGCCATTGCGAAGGCAGCCTTTTGCAAGATGAAAAACATACTGACCAATAAAAAAAATATCAATTGAAACGAGAAAAAAAGTGTTGAAGTGCTACATAGAACCTGTACTTTTGTACGGATGTGAAGCGTGGACAATGAGCATACAAGCAGGAAAAAATGACACTGGAAATGTTGTTTCTGAGGAAAATGCAAAGAATGCCATGGACAAACAGAAAAACCAATGAACAAGTCCTTCAAGAAACAAATGACGATCATAAACTGATTAGAGACATTAGACGTAGACAGTCAAGATTATTTGGGCATGTTATGAGAAAAAATGAATTGGAGAACTTGGTGATTACTGGCAAGATCGAAGGGAAGAGACCAAGGGGAAGACCGAGAAGTAAATACCTGGATGACTTGGGCACGTGGCATGGCCAAGACAGAAACACGGAGCTGATCCACGACTCTGGTGATCGAGTGAGATGGCAAAACATGACCGACCACGCTTATCGGCATGGCACATGATGGATCGATGGAATTTCTCAAGTCTGTAACTGCTTGTATGTTGTCTAGATCAGTTGCGAATGTTGTGTTTGCCCTACTGATAGCCAGGTATTTATTGCAATTTGGTACCTCAGTATCTCTAAACTTCACAGCATCATTTGCGATGTGAGTTTTTTTTTTTTTTTGCCTCTATACTCAAAGCACTTGAATTGGCATGCAACCAGAAATCAATATACCGGAAATTCCGTCATGTCGCTTGTCCGATAACTTCCTTCATTTCAAGACTTAACGAAATGTAAAACTTGTTTAAAACATGTCTAGCCAATATTTCCGATCTGATTTGTCAATTATTTCTCCTTTTCAATTCATTGTTTTTATTTTTATTTTTATACCTCAGATTTTTTTCCAGCTAGCCTTTGAAATCGAGCGTAGACCATGCTGGATAAATTTGCTGCGTGTATGTTAGCTTTTCCATATTACTAGCGTCCCTCGCCCTAAGACTAACCCTTGCCAGAGGTACTTGTAATTTACAAGTCAAGGACGAGAAGTCAACATGTTAATCCAACTGATTGGTGTAGGAGTTGCTTGCTCGGACTGTGTGAGATGAAATCTATTGAGATAATTTATTGTATCTCTTATAGCGTTAGGTTGTTGAGCGCACCCTTAATCTGTCTTTTAAGGAACTATTCATCTTCTTCTTCTTCTTCTTCTTCTTCTTCTTCTTCTTGTCTTCTTCTTCTTCTTCTTCTTCTTCTTCTTCTTCTTCTTCTTCTTCTTCTTCTTCTTCTTCTTCTTCTTCTTCTTCTTCTTCTTCTTCTTCTTCTTCTTCTTCTTCTTCTTCTTCTTCTTCTTCTTCTTCTTCTTCTTCTTCTTCTTCCCTGCTTTTCTTATTCTTCTTCCCCTTTTTCTAGTAGAACTACTACTACTACTACTACTACTACTACTACTACTACTACTACTACTACTACTACTACTACTACTACTACTACTACTACTACTACTACTACTACTACTACTACTACTACTACTACTACTACTACTACTACTACTAATGTTACTACTACTACTAACACCACCACCACTACTACTGCCACTACTACTACTACTACTACTACTACTACTACTACTACTACTACTACTACTACTACTACAACTACTACTACTACTACTACTAATGTTACTACTACTACCATCACCACCACCACTACTGCCAGTACTACTACTACTACTACTACTACTACTACTACTACTACTACTACTACTACTACTACTACTACTACTACTACAACTACTACTACTACTACTACTACTACTACTACTACTACTACTACTACTACTACTGTTCCTGCTTCTGCTTCTTCTTCTTCTTTTTCCTCTGCTTCTTCGCTGATATTAGCATGAGGGCGGTCGTACAAGGGTTCGATGTCAGCTCTCGTCGCTGGCTACGGAATAGCCAACTACCCTCGATGTGCGCAGGCGTGTACAATGTGAAGGTCAAACACGTCACATACCCACGGCAGCTTCCTGCCACGGGACGTAACTGAAAGTCAGATCACGTGGCTGGTTCTGTCTGCGTTTTTCGAATTCAACCGCCGATGAATTTCTTAATTTGCGCACAGTGCCCATGGGACCTCCAACTTGTTCGCTCCGAACCGTGAAGGCTAAACCTCCAGCCCTCAACCCTGGTATCGGGGGAACTATACTATCTGTAAAGATACATGGGAAAAGAGGCTGAGGTTGACTAAGAGAAATGTTGTTGGATGGACTGAGACGGTAACATGGGGGAATGCCATCAGCAGACTTGATCCAGAGCACTAAGCGCAGAGGTCTGTGAAAAGACATGACGGGCCCCGCCATCCAACAAGACAAATAGTTATGATGCTTATGAATGCATTCCGTCTGGGTTTTGTGAATCAAACCCGGTAAATTAAGTCAGTCAGTCAGTCAGTCAGTCAGTCAGTCGGTAATCGCACATCGAACCATTCAGTCCATAAGTGATAGATCCCCCTCGTCAGTATGTCCTGCAGCGTGTAGAGGCTCACGACACCAGTTCTATGTTAGTTTATTTCTTCATTGGCTTGCTGGAGACGATTGCCTTGCCTCTAAGCCAGTCCGGCCTGTAAGGTCTGTAACGCCACACCCGAGGAGTTAATTGCCAACTCCACCACACGTTAAACAAAAACCCGGTAGTGTCACTCAAGGGTGAGCCCATGTATCTCGTTCTACCAATATTCAACAACCAAAATGGCACATTCCACGTGATCAGTATGAAAGCTCTCGCAGCGGGAGAGTCTCGTCGATCCTCGTGTGTCTGATGATAAACCCCGCAGCTTTCGGCGAGCAATTTTAGCTCAGTTCAGTTGGCGTGTGTCTCTGTGGTATCTTCCCGAGGCGGTAACGAGGTTCATCTATATTCTCAAAAGATAAATTGCTTTCGAATGCGATGTTTTTACTTTTCCAGCAAAGACTATGCGTAAATTATGCATCCAAAAAAGGCACGGTGGTGTTTTAGATTGGTGTTTCTTTGCGGCTGTTGTAGTCGTGTCGATGTTTCTGGTAATTATAGTTTTCTGTTTCAGATTTTTCATACAGAGATTGGAGTCATACACTGATTATAGTACAGATCATCCTTCAGTTGATCTGTTTCTGAATCCTGCTTGTTGTGGATTGATCAGTGATTCTCTTCTATAGACCAAATTAGCTTCTATCGATAATGCGTTCCAGTAATTGTTCTAAATTCCATTGTTCTCTGTATGTTGTGTGTCTTGTATGTGTATTGTATGTGTTGTGTATAATGTGTGTATGTTGTGTGTGTTACGTGTGTATTGTGTCTATGTATGTGTTTGTGTCACGGAAAATAAACTTGTTAGTTACGATCGATGACAAACAAGACCCGACATTAGTCTGCAAAAACAACCAACCCTTTGATGTTGTACAGACTGAGAAAAATACGTCGTTAAAACTGTCTACACACGATCGGCATTTCTAACTGAGAAACAAAATGTCAAAATGTCTACCCCTGGTCGGCGAATCTTTATGATGTGGGTTGTTCGAGAAACGAATAACAACGCCAAACGTCTGCCAAGGCGGTAGTAGCCTTTGAAGTGCTAGACGGAAAGTCTGGACAGACGCGGGATGGATTCTGTGATGTGGGGAATTCTGTGATTCTCAGACAGACTGAACTATTGATGTACGGGACAAAGAATTTCCCCAAATGAAAGCAAATTTGACGGCGGATTGACTCCAGTTAGTCTAGAACAGGAGGAGAAAACCAGATTCTGGACGGATCAGCGTCTAGACTTTTTTGGTGACGTCACTCCAGCCCATATAAAAAGCGTTGCGGTAAACAAGTGGAGTTAGTCGATCAAGATTTCTGAAGTGGGAAAGATCGGTGCAGTTTTCCGAGTTGTGCTCAATGAAAGAAACTAGGGTGTCAAATTGTTGATATTTATAGGCGGACATAGATCCAGTCTGTGATTGCCTAGTTTCGATTAGCAACCGGAATAGGCATATTCTAGGCTATTAATCATATCTAACTTAGAGTATGATTAGGAATAGAGTACAGTACTGTGCGGTGATATAATGTATTATAGGTGCGGTGATATAATGTATTATAGGTGCGGTGATATAATGTATTATAGGTGTTGTGATATAATGTATTATGATTAGTGATAGAATGTTCTATAAGTGCGGTGCTAGAAAGTATCATAGGAGCGTCGGCACTAGTATTCTATTGTGTGGCTTCAACTAGCTTGTGTGATATATCATTTTACTCAGGGAGTTAAGGACAATGTAGTAGAATAATAATTAGAGAGATTAAAGATGGTTGAGAGGGAGGAGAGGAATGTGAAATGGTAGGATCTTCCAGTAGGGCATATGCTGGGTTTCTACCCGTTCCTTTATTCTTTCCTGGTGTTGCCATGTCTCAGATCATATGATGAGTTATTTGGCCGTATGACAGAGATCGGATCTTTGTTATAGATATGAGTGCTGCTATTGGCCTACACTCACCTAATTCCGGCCAGGACTGAGTTGCCCTCACCATAGTATTCTCTATTCTACAGGTTCCATTTACAGGTCCAAGTATGTGTGCTATGATATTCGACAGTGAAGCTAGAACACAATTTAGAAGATGATGGCTCAGAATTTGAAGACAGAAGTTGCTGAGAGGCCGCTACATTGGGCTTATACCCAAGTTGGTTTGCGGGAACCTAGCTTCTGCTGAGCAGGACATGCTGAGGAGATTTATGTTTAGCAAGTGATAGGTGTATCACTGAACAGTCAGAACATTGTGTAAATACACTACTGATACCAGGAACATTCATACAAATTTATACTGATACCTAGAACATTCAGAGTGTGGTGTTAATATGGGGAATCTTTAAAACCAGTGACACTAGATCCATTAAGATTTCCCCAGTAACAGTGACAATAGGGTTATAATTTTCTGATTAACAATCGGTTAAATAACAGAGGAAATTCATAGTGTAAATCAGATTGAAGACTCTCATTAGACAGTGTTTGTCATGGGTGTCCAAGCATCCTAGTGGTTCAAGAGACAACGGAGGAAGTCTTCACGTGACCGGAGAAGTATCACCTTGGTGAGGTTGCTTGTCTGGAATACATGGTGCTAGTGTGTTCTCAGCACAGTGATGAGAATGACTATACTCCTGAACACTGATCTGAGTCTATAGACACTTTAGAGTACACGTCACACATTCTACACCTTATACACACACATACACACACACTTCTCCTACATATACTCTTTGCTTTAATAAATTTCTTGTTTTTATTTGTTGAAGCTAGAGTTGTCAAGTATGTTATGTTGGGGAAGAATGAGAGGGGGCATGATCCAGGAGTGAGTAAGAGTGAGAAGAAGGTGTCTTCAGATTGAGGGAGTGTTGTGGAAGGAGTCTGCTGGATATCTCCAGGATAGAGATATTGAATTAAAACAAATGTGGGTGTTGATTCCCCTCACTCCAGGGACGACACTAAAGTAGTAAAGAAGAACAAATAACTACTACGACATTCATTCTTTACACACACGACAGTTTGTGTGTGTGTGTATTGTGTGTTTAGTTTAGTTTAGTCGTTGGATCAACATCACGGCACACGGTTTAACCCATAAGTGCTCCGTTTTCCTCCTAACTCAAACCTGAGTCTGGAGAAACTCAGCTCAATGCACGAACTCCGTTGCATCGGCGAGGATCCTGAAATACTTTGGGTAGATTTTTAACTCGAAATTTTGCCCGGGCAGCGCCGTTAGGCTACTCTTCTTCGATTTCCAACTGCCAGGAGATATTTTACGTGCGCAAAAATACACACGGGCGTCCGATCTCATTTCCCAGAGACCAGGGGAAATTTTATTACTGGAAGTCCATGTGGATTTTTTAAATAAATCCCGGTCCTCACCGGGGCCTGAACCCAGGACCTCCAGAACTCGAGGCGGACACCATACCTCGAGACCACTAAGCCCTCTGATTATTTTATTCCAGCACTCGAGGCGGACACCATACCTCAAGACCACTCAGCCCCCTGAGTATTGTGTGTCTGTGTGTCTTCTTGCATTCGTGTGTGTGTGTAAGTGTGTGTGTGTGAATGTGTGTGCGCGTGTGTGTGCCATTGATCCCCACAAGCAACCAGCCATCCAGTACGATGTCAGCAGATAAATTATGATATCGGGTACGATGTACCCGTATAGAGATCACCAGCAATTCATCAAACTGGAGGAGGCAACCAGACCCGTGCTGTCACAACAAGACTGAGCCCTCATCGGGAAGTAGTCTGACAGTGCTGTCTGAAGTTGATATATCACCGGCCAGGATGACAGTCTCCGTTGCCCGCTCACAACCGGACCTGATGATGTCGTTGCTGTGTGTGGTGTTTCTGTGTGTGTAGTGTTGCTGTGTGTGGTGTTGCTGTGTGCGTTGTTGATGTGTGTGATGTTGCTGTGTGGGGTGCTGCTGTGTGGGTTGCTGCTGTGTGGGTTGCTGCTGTGAGTAGTGTTGCTATGTGTGGTGTTTCTGTGTGTGTGGTGTGGCTGTGTGGGGTGTTGCCGTGTGTGGCCTTGCTGTGTGTGGTGTTCGAGTACAATCGAGGCTCTCAGACAAGTTGAGGAGTTGTATGGGGGAGGGGAGGATATGGTTGTGATGTCGTTAAATGGTATTGAGTTTGTCTATCGAGCTATATTTTGGGATAGTTTTTGTTTCAACTCACATTCTGCAACTTTTTATAGAGTGGGTGTTTTCTGCATTGTGAAATTATGTGCTTTATATTTATATAAGACACGCGGACAGACAGATAGGCAGATTGTCGGGAGGAGAGACGGATAGACAGACAGATCGACTGATAGACAGAATTAAATGTATTAGAGAGCTAGATAGGTAGGTAGTTAGGTAGGTAGGTAGTTAGGTAGGTAGGTAGGTAGGTAGGTAGGTAGGTAGGTAGGTAGGTAGGTAGGTAGGTTTCCAAGAAGACAGCTATAGATATCATGATTACACAGATTGTGATATCATGATTGTATAATTATTTGCAAACTGAGGCAATTATACGCTGAGGTAATAACACGCTAAGATAGTTGTACACTGAGATAGTTACATCATGCATGCCAATGCAGTTATACGGTGAGCTATCATGAACACTGAGACAGTTATACTCAGAGATAGTTGTACACTGCGATAGTTATACCATGAACACTGAGACAGTTATACTCAGAGATAGTTGTACACTGCGATAGTTATACCATGAATGCTGAGACAATTATACGCTGAGATATGAACGCCGAGATAGTTAAATACTGAGCTATCATGAACGCTGAGACAGCTGTACTCAGAAATAGTTATATCATGAATGCTGATATCGTTATGAGCTGAGATATCATGAACGCTGTGACAGTCATACGCTAATATATCATGAAATCTGTGTCACTTGTGCTCAGAAATAGTTGTACACAGAGATAGTTATATCATGAATGCTGGTGTAGTTATCTGATGAGGTATCATGAACGCTGAGACATTTATACGTTGAGTTATCATGATAGTTATACTCTGAGATAGTTATATCATAATACTTAGACAGACAATTATACGCTGGGTTATGAATTCTGAGACAGTTATATACTGAGTTATGGATGCTGAGACAATTGTATGCTGAGTTATGAATGCTGAGACAGTTATAAGCTGAGTTATGCTTGCTGAAACAGTTATCATTGAGTTATGAATGCTGAGACAGTTATATGTTGAGTTATCATGAACGGTAACATAGTTATAGACTAAGTTATCACGAATGCTGAGGCGGTTGTAGAATGAGTTATCATGATACCCTGAGACATTTGCACGCTGAGATAACTGTACACCGAGACAGCAAGAATGCTGATGACTATTCGCTGGCTCAGATATTGAGTTTATTGGAGATATCGATTCATCGGGACAGCTGTGACAGCGGGTCCGCAATCTCAGTGGGGATTATGACAGGGAACACGGATGCATGTATATAAATAATGGGGCACAGATGACGCGCTGAAAGTCGGAGTCGGAGTATAAAAATGCTGTGTCCACAAATATTTCAAGGCAATGTGTTTTATTTCACGAACGGAGGTCAGCATGACCGAATGGATAAGAACGCTCGTTCTTAAACATCCGGCGTGCTGATGTCGAGGTAAGGGTTTCAATCCATACACCGGACAGTTGGACTAAAATGTTGACCTCTCGTCCTTGACTTGGAGACGTAAATTACAACTACTTCTGAAGTCGGAGGGGGTTCGCCTGATGTCGAGGGATACTGTTAACAGGGAAAGCTAATCCACACGCAAAATTCAGTCCAGTACTATTAGAAGTAGTGCGTGTGGACTATGCTTGAGTTTAAAACGAGCGAGCGCAATAACAAATAAAAAATATTGTCACGAACCAACTGATTTCAGAACGGTTTCATAAAAATGCGTGCAAGAAAATGTTCTGGAAAGATTAAGCCAGTCACCTGATCATATCACCCATCTTATGGCGATTGTTGGACAATACGGAATTATAACAATATCCGGGACGCAGAGGTGTTTCCAAGGCACCAGGGCCGGGTTATATACTGGCCAAGACCTATTGACGCGTCCTCGTCAAGCGTCCTGGGCAACAGGTCCCTTCGGGGTCCTGGCTAAAGTCAGTAGGATCGCCGATTCCTCCGAAGTCGGAGAGTGTCTGCCTGTACGGCGAGGAACCACCAGTCTGCACACCAATAAGCCAGACATGGGACAACGGATACTCAAGCAAACCTCAGTCCTGTATGACATCACACTGATGTTGGACAACAGGATACCTTCATCCGACATACAGGACTTCGCGTTGGAGTTCAAGCCAACGAACACAAGCAAGCAAGCTTAACAATATCCATTGTAGAATACTTTGATA
The DNA here is from genome assembly GCA_963921405.1 of Cepaea hortensis. NCBI lineage: Eukaryota > Metazoa > Mollusca > Gastropoda > Stylommatophora > Helicidae > Cepaea > Cepaea hortensis. The sequence goes on from OY992889.1 coordinate 37,258,796, forward strand.
ACAGAAGACGGGAGACGTATTTTAGAAGTTAGAGGTAGAATATATCTAGCAAAGGCAGGATTTCAGGAGGTGAGGAGTAATCTATGCAATATATCCTCGTCAATCAAAGTGAGAAATAGAGTTCTTGAACTCTTAGTCAAGTACATTCTGATATACGGAAGTGAATCATAGACAATGTGCAGATTAGTGATAAACTGTATGGAATCCGAGGGGATGTGGGTTTTTGTTTATAGAAGAATAACAAGAACACCATGAACAGATAAAAAGCTTAAAGAAGATATCTTGACAGAAGTTAACTCACAAAGAGAACTGGTTACTGGCAACAAGGTTAGTTAGCTGCAAATCCTTTACAGGACGTAGCCGTCAACTTCAGCACTTTTATTGTTTCTGATTTCTTAACAAGTTTACGTTCAGTAGTTTGCCATTGCTTTCTGAACGACCGGCACTCGTACCATTATATGGAAACCAACACAAGGCGGTCCTCTTCTAAATCTCCCGCAGCTGTGTTGCAAATGCGCCACATATCCGACATCAAACCACTAAGCACAAACAGAAAAATTAATGAAGATATTTTCAAAGATGTTAAGTGACCAAGAAAACTGGTTACTCACATCAAAAGTAGTCAGTCTACATTTTCTTTGAGCGCGTTATGAGACGAAGAAAGCGGGAGTCCGTCGCGACAACGGAAAAATTGGAAGGGTGTAGATGCAAGGGGAGGGTGGAGCAAGAGAGTAGATTCTGGACAGTTTAAGAACATATATGAAGGAACATCTGAATGAGGGATGGTTGGCAGTACACGAAACAGAAGGCGGTGGAAAACATGATGAGTAGCGCTATTTGCATGGGCGAAAAGAAAACGCACAGTATCGGGAAATTTGGTAGGAAATATGGGTGTACAACATGTTCACTAAAGATGAGATACTGCTCTCTTAAGATGACAAACTGCTGTCTTAAGATGATGTAATGCTGTCTCAAGAGGACGAATAATCTATCCATCCATCCCTCCATCCATCCATCCATCCATCCATCCATCTCTGTCTGTCTGTCTGTCTGTCTGTTTGTCCGTATATCTGTCTGTATATCCGTCTGTACGTCTGTCTGTCTGTCTAGCTATCTGTCTGTCTGTGTGTGTGTCTGTAGTCTGCATGTCAGGTCTGTCAATCTATCTGTCTTTGTCTTTATATCTCTCTCTTTATCCCTCTCTTTGTCTCTCTCTCTCTTTCTCTCTCTGTCTCTCTCATTCACTCTCTCTCTCTCACTCTTCCTCTCTCTCTCAGTTCATTATCTCTCTGTCTCTTTATTTAGCTCTCTCTCTCTCTCTCTCTCTCAGTTCATTATCTCTCTGTCTCTTTATTTAGCTCTCTCTCTTGTTCTCTCTCAGTCTCACTCACTAACTCTCACTCTGTATCACTCTGTCCTCTCACTCTCTATGGCCTCTCCTGTCCTCTTCCCTCACCCCTCTCCCCGCTCGCACACATACACAATACCTGCTCCCCATGGCCACTCCGTCAATTTGGCGATATGACTTGTTTAGAAAGTTGAATTGTATGTTGGTAGTACATAATAATAGCCTCTCTAGAATAGCTGATGGTATGTCTAGTTTTAGTTGTTTGTCTCTAATGCGTTCGCTTATTATATTCACGGTCTCATCTAATGGAACGTTGGTGAATAAAGAGGCAATATCCATGCATGCCATGTGTACTTTCAACTTTCTAAACAAGTCATATCGCCAAATTGACGGAGTGGCCATGGGGAGCCGACTTGGACCTATTCTAGCGGACATCTTCATGGCGCACTTAGAAGAAAAGAGATCCTCAGACATCAATAACTTGGCCTTTTACCGTCGTTACGTGGACGATATACTAATTATCACCACAGACGAGCTACAAGCAACGGCGTTCCAGGCCACAATGAACGAGACACATATAAACATCTCTTTATCTATGGAACACGAACACAACGAAGCGTTGCCGTTTCTAGATATCCTAATGAGACGTAGAGCAGACGGCACAATTCAAAGATCGGTGTACCGCAAAGAAAAATGGACTGGCCAATACTTAAATTTTCAGAGCTTCGCACCTGTCCAGTACAAACGGGGCTTAGTACGGACCCTGTTTGACCGTGCTAGGAAGATATGCACCCAGGACACACTGACAGAGGAATTTAAAACTCTGAAGAATGCCTTAAACCTGAATGGGTACTCCACAGGATTTATAAAGCGCCACTGCCAACAGCCCAAACCGAAATCAGAAGTAACTACAGTCCCTAAACTCAAAGTATTCATCCAGCTAACCTTCCGAGGAGATGACGTAATGCAACGTCTGCGGGACCGGCTCACCACAGCAGTCGAGCGAACATTCTGTGCTGCAGCTCTAGTCATCAGGTACAGAAACACACCGATCCCAGTCCCAGCAGTAAAAGAACCTGTAGCTTTGTACGCCAAATCAAATTGTATTTACCAATTTACATGCAGATGCGAGGCCATCTACATAGGCAGAACTGAGCGACAGTTACATTGCATGTTTTCGGAACATATTCCGAATTGGTTGGACAAGATACTACACACAGAAGATGGTAGCCTAGACAGGCCGACACACCGGAAATGTCTGGCTTCATCGGTCGGGAGACATGTGCTCGAGAGTGGTCATGTGGTTGAAAGAGACAGTGCCTTCCGTGTGTTGTTCAACACACAAAGTAGTCGATTGTTAAAGTTTGCTGAAGCTATACTAATCAACCTTCGTAAGCCGTCCTTGTGTAAGCAGAAAGACATGTTAGTCAGTTTAAAATTACCGTTGTAGACAATCGACATTATTGTGCGAACATGTGTATATTTCAGTTTGAAGGATTTATCTAATTAATTCACGTAAGTTGTGTGATTTCTGCAGTATGTACCTGACGAGATGCAGCGAAATATGCCAGGCAATAAATCGTGCAATCTATTGTTTGTGTCTTCGTTATTCAAATTCATCACGGGAAAACATTGTTTTGAATACCTTACTTGCCGAACAAAACCCGTAATCTGCTTAACAAGGTCGGGACGGAACACGTAGCTTTTATTATAGGTCACTTCGCCATTTGTCCACAAGAGAAGCCGCCCGACGCTGAAGTAGGCGCCATTACAACTGAGTGTGTGTGGGATTCCTCATGAAAACGTGGTTAAGCATGGCTCTCCGAAGGCTGTGGGTTCGATTCCGAACTCCGTCTTCGGTTTACGAGTGCGATTTTCTCGGAGACTCCTGAACGTCGTTGCTTGAACTACAGAGTTCGTGCTTTGTGCGACGCTTTTAGTCGAGTCGACCTTCGAAATTTTACCAGGCCATATTGGATACACCCGGTGCAATGAATTCGATTCGCTCCGCATTTAAACCCCATGTGTGTTAAAAATATGTGACTCCGACGCTTCGCGAAAGTTCGACGCTTCTCAAAAATTCAACGATTCCGGACGTGGAAACCAGGAATCGACAACCAAATGTACGGCGCAGTTTTATGTCAAGCACTAAAGTCACAAGAAGAAGCTTATTCTAACTGATGTGGAAAGCCGTCAAACAAACAGGAACTCTGAAATGGAAGGCCCATTATCCAGACCATGCAATTAATCGACTACAAGAGAAAACACAGAGTTTAAGGATCGGATAAGTTTGATCCTTGGGTCACGAACAGGCATAACCTAACGGGAGCCATGATGGAATTTCCGGGCAATGAGAAGGACATGGCCGCCGGAAATAGAAACACTTAAGGGGTTCTCACCTTAAGCTGTCCTTGATGAAGGATAAATTTCCCTTTCTTTCCGGGGCTTCTTTTCATTCCAGGGCTTTAGCTTGTCTTTCTTCTGTTAAATACCATATCCTAGCCCATAGAAATAAGCCCACTTGTCTGTCAAGGTCTCGATATTTGATCCGCAATTTATTCTCAAGTGCTGTTATTCGGATGAAGGAGTTCAGGTGTACTTCGTCATCAAAATGGGGTTCTGGGTAGCCACGGCTTGTGTGTTTGTGAACAACAATGTTCTGTGGCGGTTTTCCTTAATTCGATTTCGGACATTTCTCATTGCCGCGAAATCAAATTGTCTGTCTAGCATTATTCCTTTACATCGACCGATATTTCTTTTCGTTAGTTTAGCAAGTTGTTAAGAGAATTCGTGTCTTGTATCGTCTCACAGCATACTAAAAGACCGTTATATTCTTTCCTCTGATGCCTGTTAGATGTTTCTATATTTCTATTGCCTTAAAATATATCGGCTCTGTAGCGAAGGGGGTTCGAATGCAATTCATCGAAATTATAGCTGAGGGCGATTTGGGAGCAGACCGCCTTGTGTTGGTTTTCATTAAATGGACATGAGAGTGGGTGCCAGTCGTTCAGAAAGCAATGGCTGTCTACTGAACGTAAACTAGCCAAGAAATCACAAACAGCTATAAAAAAAAAAAATGCTGGAGTTGACTGCGATGTCCTATAAAGGATACGTAACTAACTTTTTGTTTTTAAATATGTAACTTATTAACTTCTTCTACCCGAATATCTGGTATCATCACCAGCATGACGTGGCACGTCTATCTACGAGTGCGACCATGGTTTGCCATCTCACACGATCATCAGTCGTGGATCAGCTGTGTGTTCTTGTCCCGGTTATACCCCGCAGTTAAGCCATCTAGGTTTTGATCAGATAGATATATTTATATACAAATAAAGGAGACGAAGCCTTGTTACAAACCTTTGAGAACAAAGTCTTAGACGCATCTTTGGGCCCACTAGGAATACACAAAGTGGAGAGTGGAAAAGAAGAAGCAACAAAGACATTTATGTTCTGTTTAAGTCCCCGCTAATCACTGGTATCATGAAGGCTAATAGACTGCAATGTCTGGGGCATATAGAAAAACTGGAAGATAATAGGGAAACAAAACTCGCTTACACTCAGGAAATAAATGACCGTAGACCAAGAAGACGGTGGAGAGATAATATGCATACAGACCTACAAGCACTTGGAATCAGCGACTGGCAAGAGAAGGTCAACCAGAGAAACGAATAGAGACGGATTGTATCTGCAGCAAAGAACCTCAATGGCTCGGAATGCTGAAGAAGAAGATATATATATATATATATATATATATATATATATATATATATATATATATATATATATATATATATATATATATATATATATATAGAGAGAGAGAGAGAGAGAGAGAGAGAGAGTATGTATGTAATTATACGTAAACTTGTGTTAATGAGTTTGTGATTGTGAGTTAGTATGTGTATGTGAGGAAGTGTGTATTTGTGTGATTTTGAGTGGGTGCATAATTGAGAGAATTTATGTAAATGATGTATGTATACAGGTATGTATGTATATGTTTATGCATGTGCATCGGTAAGCGTGTCTGGCTGCCTTCCTGTCTTACAACACGGTAATATACATTGTTTATGTTTACAACTTTTATTTCCCAGTTTTTTATTTCCTTTGTGAATGTAACATGCACAATAGGTAACTGATGTACGAAAGGTGGATAATTGGAAGGGTCGAATGTAAGACGGCCCTGCGTGCCTAATTTGAAAATAAAGTTAGCTACTTCTCTTTTCGCGTTTCGCATGCTTTGTTCCCATCAAGTTTGCCAGGTATAACTAAGTTAACTAAGATATGGTTCCGTCGCCCTGCTGCTGAGTGAGTGCGTGGCGCGACACTGTGAGCTGCGAGTTTCACGCGGAATGCTTTTACATCTGTCCGCGGTTGTCTGTAGTGTGAACTGCATGTTCGGAACGATGGCGGCCGGCTGTTGCTGGATTGACTGGTTTGCCTTTTCGGTCTCACGAGTGCATTTTTCAGGAGATTCCTGGGAGTCGCCACTGGAGCTACGAAGTTCGTGCTTCGTGCGACACTTTCTGCGGGTTGTCCTGCGGAAAGAGACCGAACCATATGGGATAAAACCCGGGACAGTGAAGTCTTTCTGGTGACTGCCGTTTCCATCGACGATGAACTGTATTTTTCATGGAGGTCTTTTGTGTTGGCATTCTGTAGGCGGCATTATGCACAGTCTACCTGTGCGGGCTGTTGGCTTGCCGATACTCCTATCTATTCCATTGTTCACATTGGGCAGTGAGGAGCATTTTGTGTGGTATTCACTGGCACAGGAACGGAGCAATATGGGGACGACCAGTTGCCGTGATGTTGGAACCACGACTAACTAACTAAGTTTTAAAGTTTGTTTTTTCCCAATAAGTTTGCCAGTGTAACTAAGTTTTCAAGTCTACTTCTCCCCATCAAGTGCCAATAGATGCTTCTCGGCATGTCTACTTTTGTCCATGTTTCACGTGCATGCAACAGGTGCGATCAGAGTCGGATGGTATTAGTGATTGACTATCATTATATAACAGATTCCTCTGCAGAACGCCGCTCACATAAGGCAGCCAGAAAGACTCTCTACTGAGCTGAGTTGAATCAAGAACCGACATCACAGCACTCGGGGCATTCCCAAAATCTCACCGTCCTCATCTTCAACAACAAGGAAACAATCACAGTACTAATGCGGTCTGATTATGAGTCCATCTGTTCTTTCCTACGGATAATGAATGTTTACCTCTTTCTCGGTCCTACCCATCCGTGTCAGTGACATTGAAAGACCCATACCCATTCCCCATTCAAGAACTGTTCCCATGATTTTAAATCCTACCCACATTTGTGCCAAGTGATGTTTTCTTGTACCATGGGGCTTCAAAGAACTATGGACTCACTGTGTAGAGAAGACCACTGGAACTAGTAGGCCTGGTTCTACAGAGGCCTGTTGTTCGCACAACATACCTGGAAGGAAGGAACTGAAGACACATTCGGTGAGCTGTATGTGGACGGAACGGACATTGTTTTAAGCTTGGTCTATGATGGAAAACCATGAGGCTCTGTGCCTGGACTACAAACCTTACCCCGATTTGTTTGTAAAGAACTATCTGTTTTAACTGCCTTTATGTTTTCCTGTGCTGTTCTTTATTAACTTATTAAATTGCCGTTATAGTTTACTATGACGATCGCTATGTTATATGTGTTTCAGCCAGAAAGACACCTCAGGGATAGGTCCAGAGGTCAAGAGAGAGAGAGAGAGTGACAGTGAGTCCGGGGAACGGAGGAGGGTTGGCGGGCAAAGGAGATAGGACTATAGAATAATAAGTGAAGAATTGTGACAGGGGTACTTGGGACCCTCCACGTAGCTTGTTACACCTACTCACTAATGATCCTACAGATTATTGCTCTACAGACTACTGACCCCACAACATGCTCATTCAACAGATTACCGACCCTTATAGTTACTGAACACTAGGTCTACTGAGCTTACAGATTACTGATTCTAATCATAATTGAACATAAGGTCTACTGAGCTTACAGATTACTGATCCTACACATAATTGAACACAAGGTCTACTGAACTTACAGATTACTGATCCTAAACATGATTGAACATGGGGTCTACTGAACTTACAGACTACTTATATTAAACATGATTGAACATAAGGTCTACAGGCATTATAGATTACTGATATTAAGCATGATTGAACATAATGTCTACTGGCCCTACAGATTACTGATATTAAACATGACTGGACATAAGGTCTAATGGTCTTACAGATTACTAACCCTAACACATGACTGAACATCAGTTCTACAGATTACTGATATTAAATATGGTTTTGAATACAAGGTCTAATGACCATACATTGTACTAACCTTACACGTGTAAAGACTGTAAAGTACTTTTATGTATGTAATCATGTATACGTCTCTCTGTGGCGAAGTGGTCAAGCCGTTTGACTCGTGCTCCGAAGGTTGTGGGTTCGATTCCGGGCCGCGTCCTTCGGTTTACGAGTTAAATGTTTCGGAGACTCTTGTGGGTCGTCGCTAAAAGCTACGGAGTTCGTGCTTTGTGTGACGCTTTCCGTGCTGCGGAAAGAGACCGAGTCATATGGGATAAAACCCGGTGCAATGAAGTCGACCCTGTCGACTTTTAAGCGACTTTTTTTAAGACTGTAAAGTATGTTAATAAATCACGGCCGCTGTAAATAAACAACCTGGAGGTAGCGTGCAGGTTTGTGACAGCGTCTCCTTTGGCAACAGAACGAGGGCAGTGACTCACATAATAATTAGAAAAAAATGAAACACTGCTCAAATATTAGATCTATCCTCGCCCATCTTCAATAGGGAGTTTGTTGCACTGTCTCCTTTGTGTATCGATACTGCGATGTCTTTTAGATGATTGATCCCACTTCAGCAAGGGCCTTTTGTGACCAAATTTGCTTTCTCACTTTGATCTCTACTTTACCAATTCAGCCTCTTTCTAGAATGACAGCAAGTTGTAGTAAAGCCTTGATCACCTTCAACTCTCTATCTCTGACAAATGCAGTCAAGCCACGAATGTATGTATGACTGCATTTAACTATTTATACACCCATTATGTTCATATTGCTACTCCTTTGAAGCAAATTATCCTTTCATTTCTTTCGTCCTCTGAAAAAGCCCAAGTCTCATTCCGTCCACTCTACTGTATCTAATCCACCGACACTGGAAACTGATTCCAATATTTGCATTGCCCTCGCGTCTGCCCTCTCATATTTGACAAATGCCATGAAACAGGGGCCCAGACTCTTTAGTCTCAATGAACCTTTATCGATTTTGCAAATCTGTCGAGAAACAATCTTCTATGAAACCACCATGATTTGTCTGGGAAAGTAATAGACATACAGAGAAGGACAGACAGACATGAATGTCAATAAACTAGACATCAAATTTAGATGTACATTCAAGACTCTCCCACCAGTCTGGTGCTGGACAATAATCTCTTAAATAAGACAGATTGTGGTCCCATGTTAACTTGTTCTTTCTCAACGAAGCATTACTTTAAACCATTATGTTCCAGTATCTGTTTTAAGACTTTATAAACAGATAGTTATTAGATTAACTCATTGTATTCGTATGGTTGTTCTTTCAGTTCAAATATCAATGCAGAATGTTCACATTGGATGGAAGATTCAACAGGGGGGGGGGGGGGAGATGCCAAAAGGTCAAATGCAGTGAATTATCAATTGTTACCTTCACTTAAACATCCGAAGATAGTAGTAAATGTCAAATGACAAATCATAAACAGTATTCTCCTTCTGTGAACCTTCTATACAGCGAGGAACAGAGTGTTGAAGTGCTACATAGAACCTGTAATTTTGTATTGATGTGAAGCAGGAACAATAAGCAGAAAAGCTAAAAAGCAGCTAATGGCAGTGGAAATGTTGTTTTTGAGTATTTTTGAGTATAATGCAAAGAATATTATGGACACAAAGAGAAGGATAGAGAACCTGAATGAGACACTAAACAAACACGGATACGTTAAAATCAAGGCAATACATCTCGCCTTAGAAAAACAAGACGCCCTCTCCATATCGCTATTCTTACTAGCAAGTGTGGATTAGAAAAAGAGACATCCGCCTGAAGCTATACAATAGATAATAGTTACTTTATCATAAAGAACGCAACTTACAAAGGGATACGGTTGTTATTATTAAACATTCACAACTAATACTCTCTGGACACGTCAATAGAAAGAGCTGACTGAATTATGTTGTGAAAACAATACAGCTGGAAGGGAATGTAGACAAAGACCTAGAGAGAACAAGCTGGGTAGACTGTCATTGTTGCAATTAGAAACATCTACACAGGAAAATATTGGCAACATGCGAAACAAAGAGGTGTAGATAAACATTAAGACCTACGCCACACGGCATGGACAATAGATAGTCAGCCAGTCAGCTATGGGATTGATTGATTGATTGATTGATTGATTGATTGATATGGGAACCGACATCACAGCATTCGGGGCATTCCCATAAGCGCTCCGTACCCATCCTCAGCAGCCGGCGAAGAGTTCCAACACCACTAGTACCAGTAGAAATCTGATTATATGTCCGTCTCGCCTTTCCCCCGAGCGTCGAGCGTCGGCCAGATCCCCTCGTCACTCCTCGCTGTCGCATTCTTGCTAGACCATGGTGACACGTTTGCTTCCCCGAGGTGTACACGTGCTCCCACAAGACCGCAACCAAGTCTGCCTTGTCATACATCGATACTCCACCAAGTTTTGCCGAGCCAGCCAATTTGTCCGCATGTTCATTCCCCAGCACACCAGCATGCCCCGGAGAAAAGATCCAGGCGATGCTTGCCACCCGTGACCTCCGAAGCGAAGCAAGCCACTCTGCACGAAGCTTGCCTGTCTTCACCTTACTCAGCATGCTTTCTGAGTCAATTACAATCACGATGTGTGTGTGTGTGTGTGTCGTATTCTCCATTCAGCGGAAAGCTGCACTGACCGCCTCCACCTCCATTCTTAAGCTACATGTTGTGGTATCATATGCCAGACTCTCCTGCACCAAACGTCGACCATTAGCTTTTGCAAAGAACCCCCAGGCACGTCTCCTACCTCTCAACACCGAACCATCTGTGTAGATAATCACATCACCCAAGCCAGCATTATCCTCAATTAGTTGCTGAATTTCCACTTCCTTGGCCCCTGCTGGCCACTCCCTGCACTCCCGGCTCAATGTGATTATAACTCTGCACAAGTCTGACTGCTCCGCTGGCACTCTGATCAACTCTTCTCCTCTCCTAATGTTCTCCAAGATGCACACCTGTCTGATCGTATCCTCCGCCTGAGCCATCCATGATTTCCCTCTTATCAGTCGCTGACCCTTAACTGCGTCCAGCGCCTCATGCAGTGGGTGATCTGTGTCTGCAGCTACTCTGAGGTATGCCTTCGCCTGCAGCTGTGGGATATACGTGATGACCGACGCCACACGTCATAGACTTTAAAAGTGAGAAACACGGCTGTGAGACAAGCATGATCTCCAAAGTCACACATCATGGACTATAGAGGGAGAGAAAGGAGGCTGTGGGAGACATGACAGGCAATGACTATATCCAGAATTTAATTTAATTCTCTATATCATAAATCTTTATTAATTTCCCGTGCTCGGACACGGGTATTTTTACCTAAAAGTAACAAATGCATGGATTTAAATTGTAACACAAGAAAAAGTATATAAAAACCGATGAAGCTCAGAAGGCATAAATCCATCCACCCATCATGTGCCATGCCGATAAGCATAGGCGGTCATGTTTTGCCATCTCACTCGATCACCAGAGTCGTGGATCAGCTCTGTATTCCTGTCTCTACCATGCCACGTGGCCAAGCCATCCGGGTATTTACTTCTCGGTCTTCCCCTTGGTCTCTTCCCTTCGATTTTACCAGTTGTCACCAAGTTCTCCAAGTTATTTCTTCTCATAACATGCCCAAATAATTTTGACTGTCTACGTCTATTGACTCTAATCAGTTTGCGATCTTCATTTGTTTCTTGAAGGACTTGTTCATTGGTTTTTCTGTCACAAATATGTCACTTTAATTGTTATTGACTGACCCTCATATGAGGAGGAAATGTAACGAAATATTTCAGGCAATAAATATTGTCTGTGGCTTCAGTATTTGCATAGTCGCCTCTAACAACTTAACATCAGTTTCTACAATACAACGTCTCCAGAATTCGCTTTTTACTCTTTCCCTGGACAGATCTTCAATAGTGTAAATAAAACGACACCCAGTAACGAACACATGGTTGACCTGGTGTCCCCATTTATCGGACACATCCTTTTGCCAGAGCCAGAACAGTCCAGAGTCGTGGACAATAGAATTTACGTGTAGTTTACCAGAAAGAATACGTTGATGTTATTAAGGCTCCTGTCTTCCCTATTCAAAAAACGTTAGGATGATAAACTAATTTGGACAGACAAAGTCAGACGTCAGAGTCGGTAACCCATTTGTTCAAGTCCTGGGGGGAAAATTGGATACCTGGTTGCGCAGTGGGCAGCACCATTGTCTTCGAGCCGATTGTCACCTGTTCCAGTCCCTAGAGACGGGTAAATTTAAATGTATACTCTCAGGTGGGAAATTAGTGAAAATGGAAATTAGTGAAAATGGAAATTAGTGAAGAACAGTATGGATTTGTGGAGGGAAAGGGCACAGACAATGCAATATATTATACATTACGGACACTAATAGAAAGGTCAATAGAGAAACAGAAAGACATATATTTGTGCTTCATAGATTATACTAAGGCATTTGATAAAGTAAAACATGATGAACTGATTAAAATGTTGGAAGATATCAACATTGATGGGAAATATTTAAGAATAATAATATTTACCGGAACCAAGTAGCAGCATTAAAAATGGGAAATAAAGAGGGTAGTTACGAACAGATAAAGCTAGGAGCACGACAGGGGTGGGTCTTGTCACCAGATCTCTTCTCCCTATATAGCGAAGTAATAATGAGAGATATCAAAGAGATGCCAGGAATATTAGTAGGAGGTTATAATATAAATAATATACGCTATGCAGATGACACAGTATTGGTGGCGGATAAATCAACAGACCCACAACAATTGTTGGACACTGTAGTAACAGAGAGTGCAAGGAAAGGACTCTCATTGAATATCAAGAAAAAAGCAACAATGGTGATATCAAAGAAAATTGTGACACCAAAATGTGACATAGAAATAGAAGGTAAAATCTTTAACCAAGTGGATAATTTTAGATGCCTAGGGGCATTTATAACATCAGATGGAATGTGTACAACAGAGATTACGAATAGAATGGGACAAGCAAAAGCCGCATTTCAGAAAAGGAAGAGTATCTTATGCAATAAGTCACTATCACTGAATGTAAGAAAGAGAGTGCTGAAATGCAATATAGAACCAGTTTTGCTGTATGGCAGTGAATCTTGGAATGTAAATGAACAAATTAAGAAGAAATTAGAAGCAACAGAGATGTGGTTCCTGAGACGAATGATGCGAATTTCTTGGACTGCCAGAGTAACTAACAACGACTGCCTGAAACAGACTAATGAAACTAGAACATTATACATAACAATAAGAAATAGACAAACATCTTTCTTCGGTCATGTGATGAGAAGAGAGGCATTAGAGAACATCGTCACAACTGGAAAAATCGAGGGGAAGAAAGGCAAAGGCAGAACAAGAGAAATGAAGCTGGATGGACTGAGAAGGTGGCATGGAGGAATATCAGCAGCAGAGCTGTTCCAGAAAGCCAAAGACCGAGATCTGTGGAGAGCCATGAACGCCTACGCCTGCTGGCAGGGCACTTGATGATGATGACTCTCAGGTCGACCCAGCCTACATTAGGTACCAGGAGATATCTTGGAAAGTAAAAGCTGGTAGTTACCACTCCACCCACCCAATGCTCAGCGGATCTATAAAATATGCGTTAGCAGCATATAACTACTCGCTTTAAGTGTGATAGGGACCTTTAGTTACTTTGACTTATTGGTTGTCAAATTATCTTAGATATTTCCCGTTCCACGCTCTCAGACTATTTCAGATTAGTTAGCGTGTCCCTTAAGACATACATAGTAGGTTACAGTGTTATTATTCTTTGCTTTTTTTATTGACCCCGGTAACTCGCGGCGATGTATATGCAATAAAGATATACAATGATGGAATATGAAATGATTATGATAATAAAGTAATAGTGTAATCTACCATACCAGTGTGAAGCTTTATTACAAATACCAGTGAACCATGAGGAGAGGAAAAGACACTGGCCTTGGATAGGATTCACACTGAGAAAACTTGAAAATAGTATCACTAGAACGGCCTTTGCTTTGTCTGGAATCCACGGTGCACAAGAAATAGAGGAAGACCCAAAACCGCAATTGGGGCGAGAAGTAGAAATAGAAATGAATAATATGAGAAGAACATGGACGGAGGTGGGACGCAGAGGTGTTTCCAAGCCACCAGGGCCAGGTTCTATACTGGCCAAGACCTACTAAAACGTCCTAGTCGTGCGTCCTGGGCAACAGGTCCCTTCGGGGACCTGGCTAACGTAGTAGGATCGCTGATTCTTCCGAAGTCGGAGAGTATCTGCCTGCACGGCGAGGTACCACCAGTCTGCACACCAATTAGCCAGACATGGGACAACGGATACTCACGCAAACCTCAGTCCGCTATGACATCACACTGATGTTGGACAACAGGATGTATTCATCCGACATACAGGACTTCACGCTGGAGTTCACAGCCAGCGAACACAAGCAAGCAAGCATGGACGGAGGTGCATGAGATAGCCAAGGACAGGAGGGCCTGCAGTGAGTTGGTTGAGGGTTCATGCCACAATGCAGAGTAAAGCATGAAAACAGAAGCAATATACCACGACAAAGAAATGTTTTTTAATGAAAGTATAAGGAGAAATGATAAATATAAGCAACAGACTAAACAAGGAAAAGTAACGAGAAACAAAAACAGAATAAGGGTTAGCTAGAAAGTTACAACTGTTCTGATTATATTAGCACCAAGAAAAGACAAATGACGACAAAATTGCTTGGCACAGCTGGTGCCTCAGTAATCAGATTAAGTTAATGTCTTGTGACTGCCATATATGGATGTCTTACCCACCGTTATGTTAGGCTGATGAAGTCACGTGATGTCGTGTGATCTTTCAGATTTGTGAACGTCAACAGTGGTTATACATTGTTTCTTGTGTTAAAACTTAATTCTGTGAATCCAATGCAGTTGTTACTTTTCAGTAATCAATGCTTGTGTCAGAGCGAGTGAAATTAATTACAATTTATTATAGAGAAAGTTAACTTCATGTCTTCATACAGCCCATGTCGTGTGGCGTTGGTTATTATGTGCCTCGCAATCTCCTTTTATCACCTTCTATAGACCACGTCCTGTGGCTTTCACCACCACCACAACCACCATCATCATCACAACCATCACCATCATCATCATCATCATCATCATCATCACACCAACACCATCAATAATCAACGTTTACGTCCAACTGACCATTGTAAGGAGAGAACCATATACCCCGCTATTAGCGCAATGAAAGGTTTGGAGCGAGCGTTCTTATTCTTTAGGATAACGCCGATTGCTTAGCAAAGATATGTGCAAGCTAGAAAGCAAGTCAAATTTTGCGTTGGAAGTTTTTTCAGCTTTCTTGATTACTTAAAGTGCGTTCACAAATGTGTTCCCCTTTTCACGTTTAATTGTTTAGAAAAGTTTCTGTTGCATAGTTATGAAAGTTTTCCTGCCGTCTTATATTTACCGCCACCAAAAAAAAAATATGTCTTTGATGTGTCCAAAGGCAACAGAAATCATGGAAAGCGGCGAGATGTCTTTGATGTTTTACAGTAACCTCTGAACAATTGCGCTCCACAATGTGATGTGCTTCCCATAAGGAAATTCCCTTGCACAACGGAGAATATTCTTTATTGAACACTGTTTCCGTGTGAAGATTTCATATATGCACTTCATCTCTGACCAGTAAATTGTATACCGCATATAAACAAACATTGAGATCTGCTGTACAATCTCCAGAACAAAACATTTCTTGTTGGCTGTACATAATAATAAGGTTACATGCTAAGTCTAATAATTTTCCCTCAGTTGATTATTGACTTATGGATTTTTATACGGGGGTAAACATTTGTGAACGCACTATAGATCATTTGTTGATAGATATTTTAAATGTTTGTATTCTTAGGCATTAACTATTATTGTGTTGTACACTTTTAATTTGTGCAATAGTTTATTTATTTATTTATTTATTTATTTATTTATTTATTTATTTATCTTTGTCTTTGACAAATAATTGATGTTGGTACGCTAATGTCTAGTTAGCAGATTCAACACCTACATCGGTTTAAAAACAAAAAATAAGTTGCATATTATTTATAATTTATCATGACTTCTCGTCCTTGACTTAGGTGTATAAATATCAAGCACCTTAAATTCCGAGGGACTGTCGTGAAATACTGAAGAGTTAATGATTCCCAGATGGACAACTGCATACACCGACTACCCAGGTAGGAGAAGGGTTAACCAAGGAGAGACCAGACAGGTGTTTATAGGTCAAGACAGGCCGGCTAACCGCGCAGGTAAAAGGGTCGAGTGGAAAGATTGGTTTGGGACAAAGGCCGACAGTATTATTGGACAAGCATATTGCAGTATGGATGTGAAACGGTCCCGAGCTGTAATTTTCCACTAACAATGATAATGCAGTCTGGATGTGAGGTGTCCAGCAATGTCAAGGACTATGCGGCAAAAATGACCGATATAAAGAGGGTCAATTCTTTGTGTAAGTTTAGTGTGTGTTCCAAACTGACCTGAAGGAGATATGTTCTTGAGTGGGAATAGAAATACACGTCCCTAATGATGGAAAGAGGGGATAATAGTGTGTTATTCGCTAAGTGTTTTTTTTTCAATTCCAGGAACATAGATGCCTAAATAAGGTATAAAGATATTAGATATAGTTTAGCATAGGAATATAGATGTGTGTGAATAGCAATTACCATTTCTTTCTATTTATGGATAGTTTAGACTTTGGTGAATTCATATGTCTTATGCGGATGTACTTCGGAAGCCTTGTCATTATGGCTGGAGAAGGACACTTGCATAAGTAGTAGTAAGGAGCGGACGCTTATCACTGGATTTGTTATACTTTTCCAGGTTCTACTCTCCTAGTGAAAGCAGAAACAGGATGAAGAGTACTACATTAAACAACTAAAGTACATACGGAGAACCAAACAAACCTGAGAAAAAAGGTTAAGATGAAGAAAGAATAAAATAAAGAAAAAATACAGAACACTGTATGCTCAAACGAATATCCCACTGAAACACGTGAAAGGGAGGGGGGTGAACCTGCGGCAGGCAGGGATATGTACAACTACATACGTATTGTACAAATAAAGGAAGAAAGAATAGACAATTAGAGACATTGATATTAATCTATAGACAATAGGAATAACTGTGACGAGGTGGTGGTTTTTTCGATGTTGGATATGCACCGTCATGAAACAGACTCGAGCGCAGTCATAAACTTACGGGACTTTTATTACGGTACAGTGAATCAGTGGTGAACAGTTGTTTCATTCAATAACGGATTTACCATCAGATTCAAGCATACGGATAATCCCGGGTGAGCTCTGTCCTGTTTGATGTGCTGTCCTGTGATCTTGAAGAATGAATGGGCGAGAAGCAACACCGCTGATAGACATGCAGAGTTCTTTCTAACACCAACCATAGAACACCCTATCAACTACACTTACAAAATCCATACATACACCAGACATAGTTTTATTAATAAATCTTTTGTTTATTGTTGAAAGAAACTGTTGTCGGAGTATATGTTGAGAGAATAACAGAGAGAGAGTGAAACCACTAGATATATGGAAGGGAAGACAGAAGAGAGGAGTGTAGACTAAAGTCAGGCAATAATCCCAACAGATAATAAGTTTGAAGATGTACTTGTTGATTCCCACTTCCTCTCGGGGCAATAACAGGACATAATTGGTGGAGCGAGCGGGATACGTACATACAGAATACCCATATGACCGGAAGGCATAACATGGCATATGAATAAAGGGGTACTTGCATATTGGCACAGGCATAGCGGAGTACCTGCATGTTGGGACATACTGATTAGAATAAAAAGAAGTATATATTGATGACTTTTAATGGAAGGACGTCCATTGGATATATGGTGCCATTACATTTATGGTAGACACATTTCATTAATGCTGGTGACTTTACAGGGAAAAAGTTCCAGACAGAGTGAATGTGGATAGGTGGTAAGACACATTACATACCTAGTCACACGGTCACACGTCTACATAAGTCTTTATCCTATATCTCCTGTTGTGGATGAGAGAGTGGTGGTGATGTACTGTGTGGTGTTGTAGAGTTATAATATTAGATAGACATAGATAAATGATATAGGTTCTAGGTAGGAACATAATTGTATAGTGAGTACTTTTTTTACTGCCTTGAGGTGTCTTTACGCAACGTGCTGACTTACCTGCTTTAACTATGGCAACTCCTAAAGTAACTACAGCCGAACTGAGGGCCAACGGGGAGGCAATTGGTTTAGCTGGGTCCGAGCTAACTGATTACATCCAGGAAAGAGAGCGAGAGATTCGTCAAGCGGAACGAGAAGAGCGGAAGGCCGAGTTGGAGGTGAGAAGAATAGAGGTGGAGACCAAGCGACTGGAAATGGAACAAGAGGCCAAGAAAATGGACCAGGAGGCCAAGAAACTGGAAATGGACCAGGAGACCAAGCGACTGGAAATGGAACAAGAGGCCAAGAAAATGGACCAGGAGACCAAGAAACTGGAAATGGAACAGAATGCCAGGAGACAAGAAATGGAACATGAATACCGCTTGAAAGAGTTAGAACTCAAGACACAAACTAAGGGTGAAATAGAGGCAGCAGAAGGAAGTTCATCTTCACCTGGGGCAACCTACATGAGTGGACAGGGTTACCATGCCATGAAGTTTCCCTTGGCAGTCTTTGATGAAAATAAAGAGAAGATATACCAGTTTTTGGATCGGTTCGAGGCTATGGCAGTCGCTATGGGACTGGATAGAACCAGATGGGCTCTTAAAGTATCCCAGTCTTTACGTGGTTCGGGCTACGAGGTCTACACACGCCTACCACCAGGACAGGAAAATCAGTATGAGGAATTGAAAGCCGCTTTGATGAAACATTATGAAGTCACAGCACAAACGTATAGGAAGAAGTTTAGATCGTCTAGACGAGAGCCGGGAGAACTATTCGCCGCCTACAGTCTAAGGCTGAAATCCTATCTCCAGAAATGGATGGACTTGGCAGAATTCAAGAGGGATTATGAGAGTCTCGAAGAGATGATGGTGGTCGACCAGATGCGAAAGCAAATGTCGAAACCTCTCAGAACCTTCTTGGGAGAACAAGGGGCGGAACGGATTGATGTTGTGAATAAGCTGGCGGAACGATTCGTGGAAGTACATGGTGAAGCGGAGGAACTAAGTACACAAACCAAAGGTCAGGAGAAACCAGAGAAAAAGAAACCTAAAAACTGGGAAGGAGAAAAAGTGGAACCTTATATACAGCACACAGAGGAGAGTTCAGAGAAGGTGAAGGAAGGAAACAAGAACACCTCGAATTCGCCAGCGAAACGACAGTGGTCTGAGAAGTGGTGTTCATTCTGCAAAGTGCCCTCGCATAACACGAAGGACTGCAGATCGAAACCTAAAAGTTCTTACTTCGCAGCATGCAAAGTGATTCCTACGACGGTGATCACAGACAAGGCTGAGGTCGGCGAAGGAGCTAGGAACAAAAAGGACACACGGAAACCTATGAAGGGAACAGGGTGCACTCACTGCCAGTCGATAACACATAATACTGTGGACTGCAGATGCAAGGCAAACGACGCCAATTGCATAACCAACCTCGAGGAATCAAAAGAGGAAGGCAAGGAAACGGTCAAGGAGATGAAAGACACCCAGGACCAAGAGAGACCACCTGTGGTTGAACTGATTGAAGTCAATGGCCAGCAGGTTGCTTGTCTCTACGATACAGGTTTGGAGGGGGAAGCGGTGATAGACGCCAGCTTGGTAAGCCCAGACCAACTTACAGGGGAGACCATAGAGCTAAAGCCGGCAATGAGGAGTGCTGTTACCATGACGCTGCCAATCGCCAAGGTGGAGATTAAATCCAGGTACGTCACGGGCATTATTCCTGCGGCGGTATTAGCTGACTCCCTATTCCCAATGATCATTGGCACGAAATATGTCTTTTTGGGGATGCCGAAACAGCCAGCCCAAAAGGGAACAGTAACCAGGGGATCTCAGGGGAAGGAAAAAGAGGCAGAGACTCTATGCGACAACTCAGGGATAGGAGAATTGCATACTGCCCAGAGGAAGGATACTACGTTGCATCCTTGCTACAGGAAGCTGCAAAGAAGTGCTGAGCCACCAGAACGGGGACAGTACTTTCTGAAGAATCAACTACTCTATCGGAGAGCTGGGAGGGGAGATAACCTGCACGAGCAGTGGGTGGCTCCAGAGACCCACCGTCCTCACATTCTTCAGAGTGGACACATCATAGGCGAGAATCGACATATGGGTGTCAGAGAGACCTTGCAGCAAATTTCCGGCCATTATTGCTGGCCAGGAATGACCGGAGATGTACGCCGGTGGGTGAAGTCTTGTTCGGAGTGCCAGAAAGCACCACCCAACAAGCGAATTAAGAGGAAACTAGCTCTTAAAGTGGAAGACAAAGTGGAAGTGTGGAGTCCAGCAGAGACCAATATACTCCAAGTAGGATGGAAAGGACCTTATCCTGTGGAAAAGGTGGTGTCCAAGAACATCTACAAAATACGGATCGGGGAAGAGAAGAAAAATCTCCCTAGACATCTCATTAGGAAATATGAAGAGAGATCCGGGAGCAAAGCTTCGCACTTTATGGTGATGGCAGCCATTGGGACAAAAGTTACCAGTCCAGACGAAGACCAGAGATCGCCAGTACAACCTAGGAGGGCCTATGGGACAGTACGTGATAGGTCAGATTTACCCAACGACAGAAGGAGGGAAATCACAAGTCAGGGAAAGGACAAGAGTGAAAGTTTCACCGGTAACCAAGTTCAGAAGGGGTGGGTAACGTCGGGAAAAGCGAGAATTACCCAGGACTCCAACCAAAGATTGGGTGACCAGATACAATATCGCCCAAGATGGTCCTGGAAGCAAAAGTCCAGGAGGTTTGGGAAAGACGACTCGGTCCAACGAGGACGAGGCGAAACATCCCCAGAGGCAAAGCCGGGGGAAACCAAGAGGACATGGAAGCAGTGTTACAATCAGGATGGGACAATCCGTCTGTATTGTGAGCCGTCGCTGACGCAAGTCGAAAGTAGGTCGACCGGACGTACAGGAGCGAGGAGCCAACACTAGTTTCAGTCGTGAGTAGTATAGTAGGGTGTCAATTAGAGCGCCTACTGGATAATGATGGGAGCCATGTGAGGATCCAATCATATCATCAACACGTGATGTTAATAGCTACTTCGCAGAAGCTCAACGCACGGTGGATGTGATGGACGTTATTGCTGCAACTGGACTTCACAAGGGAATACATCCTTGGTAAGGAGAAGGTATGATCGGATTTGATATCCAGACATCCAGCTCCGGAGGAAGAAGACTAGGGTTGTGGATCATGGGAATCAAACCTACAGTGAGAAAGATTCGACGCGGTCTAATCTCTTAAGAGGGGGCCTATGTCGTGAAATACTGAAGAGTTAATGATTCCCAGATGGACAACTGCATACACCGACTACCCAGGTAGGAGAAGGGTTAACCAAGGAGAGACCAGACAGGTGTTTATAGGTCAAGACAGGCCGGCTAACCGCGCAGGTAAAAGGGTCGAGTGGAAAGATTGGTTTGGGACAAAGGCCGACAGTATTATTGGACAAGCATATTGCAGTATGGATGTGAAACGGTCCCGAGCTGTAATTTTCCACTAACAATGATAATGCAGTCTGGATGTGAGGTGTCCAGCAATGTCAAGGACTATGCGGCAAAAATGACCGATATAAAGAGGGTCAATTCTTTGTGTAAGTTTAGTGTGTGTTCCAAACTGACCTGAAGGAGATATGTTCTTGAGTGGGAATAGAAATACACGTCCCTAATGATGGAAAGAGGGGATAATAGTGTGTTATTCGCTAAGTGTTTTTTCAATTCCAGGAACATAGATGCCTAAATAAGGTATAAAGATATTAGATATAGTTTAGCATAGGAATATAGATGTGTGTGAATAGCAATTACCATTTCTTTCTATTTATGGATAGTTTAGACTTTGGTGAATTCATATGTCTTATGCGGATGTACTTCGGAAGCCTTGTCATTATGGCTGGAGAAGGACACTTGCATAAGTAGTAGTAAGGAGCGGACGCTTATCACTGGATTTGTTATACTTTTCCAGGTTCTACTCTCCTAGTGAAAGCAGAGACAGGATGAAGAGTACTACATTAAACAACTAAAGTACATACGGAGAACCAAACAAACCTGAGAAAAAAGGTTAAGATGAAGAAAGAATAAAATAAAGAAAAAATACAGAACACTGTATGCTCAAACGAATATCCCACTGAAACACGTGAAAGGGGGGGGGGGGTGAACCTGCGGCAGGCAGGGATATGTACAACTACATACGTATTGTACAAATAAAGGAAGAAAGAATAGACAATTAGAGACATTGATATTAATCTATAGACAATAGGAATAACTGTGACGAGGTGGTGGTTTTTTCGATGTTGGATATGCACCGTCATGAAACAGACTCGAGCGCAGTCATAAACTTACGGGACTTTTATTACGGTACAGTGAATCAGTGGTGAACAGTTGTTTCATTCAATAACGGATTTACCATCAGATTCAAGCATACGGATAATCCCGGGTGAGCTCTGTCCTGTTTGATGTGCTGTCCTGTGATCTTGAAGAATGAATGGGCGAGAAGCAACACCGCTGATAGACATGCAGAGTTCTTTCTAACACCAACCATAGAACACCCTATCAACTACACTTACAAAATCCATACATACACCAGACATAGTTTTATTAATAAATCTTTTGTTTATTGTTGAAAGAAACTGTTGTCGGAGTATGTGTTGAGAGAATAACAGAGAGAGAGTGAAACCACTAGATATATGGAAGGGAAGACAGAAGAGACGAGTGTAGACTAAAGTCAGGCAATAATCCCAACAGATAATAAGTTTGAAGATGTACTTGTTGATTCCCACTTCCTCTCGGGGCAATAACAGGACAGGGACACTAGTAATAAGAAAAGCTAACCCACCGTAAAAATCATTCCATCGTGAATTACGCTCGAGTTCTAAGTGAGCTAATGGGGGGAACATTTACCGACCGAGATCCGATTATCAAAATTGCACTCCGGACACGTTTATAGGACAACAAATATACAGATATATTAATAAATACACAAGCATATCTGTGCCTAGAAAATGTGCACTAACCTTGTCACTCTGGGATAGCAACTAAGTATACTCTCTCCTCCTGTTAATTGTTATATGTTTTTATAGTTGTTATAGACTTATTTACTTTCTCTAACTCGTTATTAGCTGTAGTCACTAGAGGTTCTTCTCTAGTTGTCTTTTGTATATGAATTTGTTTGCCGATGAAGGCTAATCATCGCAACGTCCTGTGTTTTGTGTAACTCTGTTCTGTAAAGCTGCATTACTGTGTGTTATTTTACACTGTTTACAAGAGCCTTTTAATGTTTATCCGGAAGTAAACTGAAATAGGAGGTCACGGTCGTTTTTATATTTAAATGTCCCAAAGATGTAACCCGCTATGGTGTTGTGAAATAAATAAACAAAGTAATGTTTGTCACTCATAGAAGGAGAAGAAGGGAATAGAGATTAGAGGACGCACTAGACAACAGAAAATTTGAAAGCTATAGTTATCGATCGGGATTCGAACCTGTCACCTCCAAATGACGGCGGAGCCTCGCTGCAGGAACAAGTGTACAGTGGTACCTCGGGTTACGAACTTAATTCGTTCCAGAACTCGATTCGTAACCCGAAAGTTAGTAACCCGAAACATTGAAATCAATGAAATAGAGACAATCCGTTTCAAGATGAAAGAATCGTTCTTTTACTATTAACATCCGGTCGTTTACCTGACAAAACGCAAGGAATACGTGTACTTCACGTATTAAAGAAAGAGGCAGAAAACAACCATATAAATTAAATGTTAAATAATAATAAAAGATTTAGTCTATCTTTCTTACCACGAAAATGATAATGGAAAATGTGTCACTTTCTTTGCTATTCTGAATCTTTAATTTCAGGAGTTTCTTATCGCTGTTTCTTGGCAGCCGACTGGGAATCTTTCTGCATCAAGAAACTATCAAGGGAAATTTGTCGTTTCCTATGCTAGAGAATCTTTCTGAACTGGGCCATCGTGTTATCATTCATCAGGTTTACTGCCCTGTTAGCAACAAGTTTGTTTAGATGATGGTTCACAATGAAGTCTTCAACGTTTGCCCACTAGCTGCACATTTCTTTAATCCTGGCAGTTGGAACAGTCACTGACTCCTCAGACGACTGCTCCTCCTTTAATGTCTTTAGCTGTTCATTCTGTACAAATTCCAATGCACTATCCCTCACGGACAAGTCCCTCCCTCTTTTGTTCCTTCTATCTGTCCCATACATTCACATTCTAGCTTCACTCTTCGCCCCATTACATACATTTCTGCTACATTATCAATGTTCAGCTCATCACTTACTGGCCCCAAATTATGTCTGACTACACTCTTTAGCCGACTCTGTAACGAAGGGGTTATGGGCGCAGTTCGTAATCCCGCATACCGCGTTCGAAACACAGCTGTTGGTAATTTGGCAGCAGACCGCCTTACGTTGATTTGTTTGTTTGTTTGTTTGTTTGTTTGTTTGTTTTTTAATGGTATTGTTGTTGTTCAGAAAGCAATGGCAAACTATTGAAAGTAAACTCGCCTAGGAATCACAAACCCCCAAAAAATCCGTTGGGGGTTGACTGCTACGTCCTGTAAAGGATATGCAGCTTACTAACACTCCTTAGGTCGGTGCTATTCGTTGATTTCCTAATGGTACGAGCGTCGGCAGCTCAGAAAGCAATGCAAATTAAAAAGTTAGTTGTATGTGCTTTACATTACGTTTGATCAACCCCAGCATTTATTGAATGTTTGTGATTTACTGGGCAAAGTTAGTTCAGTAGTTTGTCAATGCTTTCTGACCCGTCAACTATTGTTGTTGTTGTGGTTGTTGTGGTTGTTGTGGTTGTGGTTGTTGTGGTTGTTGTTGTTGTTGTTGTTGTTGTTGTTGTTGTTGTTGTTGTTGTTGCTGCTGCTTTCGTCGTCATCGTCGTCGTTATTTTTGTTGTTGTTGTTGTTGTTGTTGATGATGTTTTGTTGTTGTTGTTGTTGCTGATGTTGTTGCTGCTGCTGCTTTCGTCGTCATCGTCGTCGTTATTGTTGTTGTTATTGTTGTTGTTGTTGTTGTTGTTGTTGTTGTTGTTGTTGTTGTTGTTGTTGTTGTTGTTGTTGTTGTTGTTGTTGTTGTTGATGTTGATGTTGTTGTTGATGTTGTTGTTGATGTTGCTGCTGCTGCTGCTGCTGTTGATGTCGTCGTCGTCGTCGTCGTCGTCGAAGTGTCCCTCCTTCTCCGAATTTTGGGGAACTCGAATTACGTCGTCAAGTCGAAGACGAAAAGTCAACATGTATGTGCAACAGGCCGGCGTGTGACACGAACCAACTACGTCACAGTACGAAGAGACAGTTTATGCACGTTGGACGTCTCAGCCACGCTGGGCTGAAATATTGTATTTAATGAAAGGGTTAAAAAGAGCAGAATGCGAAACGGCCCTGCATGAACAATTTTTAACTATTTGAAAATAAATTCTCTCTCTCTCTCTCTCTCTCTCTCTCTCTCTCTCTCTTTTTTCTCTCTTTCTCTCTTTCTCTCTCTCTATCTCTCTCTCTCTCGCTCTCTCTCTCTCGCTCTCTCTCTCTCTCTGACTACAGAATGGCTGGCTAGGTCTCTCTCTCTCACACAATACAGATTGTAAAACTCTCTCTCTCTCTCTCTCTCTCTCTCTCTCTCTCTCTCACGCACTCACACATTATAGACTGACTCTCTCTCTCTCTCTCTCTCTCTCTCTCTCTCTCTCTCTCTCTCTCTCTCTGTCTCTCATAAAGAATAGAATACTACACGACCCTGCATGAATAATTCTTATCTATTTGAAAATAAATTCGCTCATTAGATCTCTCTCTCTCTCTCTCTCTCTCTCTCTCTCTTTCTCTCTCTCTCTCTCTCGTTCTCTCTCTCTCTCTCTCTCTCTCTCTTTCACACAAACACACTTTCTCTCTCTCTCTTGCTCTCTCCTTCTCTCTCACATTAATGCGACGGTTCCCATCTGTCTATCCCACACTATTGATCTGTTATGACAATCCGTGAGATACTATGTGGCAAGTTCGTGACATAAATATTTCATCGATGCTCTTTAGAAAAGCCCAACCATTCACATGATAATTTGTGGTCTCTGGTGTCTCAATCTCAGTCATTCACTGCCCGTTTACCCCCACTTTGGTTCTATATTTTTGTGTCCAAGCTTTGTTTAGAGACGGGCAGCGGCAAATTGAGGGAGGGTTCGTCACAGAGACAGGAGGACAGTAGAAGAGTCTGGGTTGATGAGTAGAATGCGGTTAAATGTTGAACAGTGAGGGAATGAGAGTTGTAGAATATAGAAAGGAGAAACTGACATGAAGATAGAGAGGAGAGTTGAGAGTTAAGGCAGGCGGAATAAGGAATGGAAGAAGAGAGATCTTGGGGGAAATGATATGGGAGCGAGAAAATTAGAGAAAATATTATGAGAGTGAGAGTAGGTTGAACATACGGACAGAGAGATAAAGAGTTGAGTTAAGTCAAGAACCGTCATCACCGCACTCGGGACATTTCTATACGTGGTCCGTCCTCATCTTCAATAGCCAGCGATGAGTGCCAATACTAATGATCAATAGTAGATGAGGAGATTCGATTATAGGGAAGGACATAGCGATGGGGAGAGTAGATAGAAGGAAGCGATAGAGAGTTGGGGAGAGTGGATAAAAGGAAAAAACAAAGAGATTTGGAGAGAGTAGAGGGAATAAAAGAACAAAGAGATGGGGAGAGTAAATAGAAGGAACTGACAGAGAGGTGGAAGAGTAGATAGAAGGAAAGGACAAAGTGATGGGGGACAGTGGATAGAAGGAAAAGGACACAGAGATGTGGCGAGTAGACAGAATTAAAAGACAAAGAGATTGTGAGAGTAGATAGAAGGAAAGGACAAAGTGATGGGATAGAAGGAAAAGGACACAGAGATGTGGCGAGTAGACAGAATTAAAAGACAAAGAGATTGTGAGAGTAGATAGAAGGTAACAACAAAGAAATGGGGAAAGTAGATAGAAGAACAAGACAGAGAGATGTCGAGAGTGGATAGAATGAAAGGACAGATAGTTGGGCAGAGTGGATAGAAGGAAAGAACAAAGAGATGTGGCGAGTAGATAAAAGGAAAGAACAAAGAGGTGTGGAGAGTAGATTGAAAGAAAGGACAGAGAGTTGTGCAGATCACACAGACGGAAAGACAGAATTCAAATATCATTCTCCCAGTGTTCACAGACCACTTCTCGTCCATTTATTATATACCTTTTCTTTAAAAACCAATCACTAGATGCTCACATATTCTTTCCCTCTTGTTCAACAACAATTATCCTTACGTCTGATAATCACTACTTGTTCATCTTTTCGAAACTTTTTGTTCAAATACCATTCTCCCAGTAGTTACTAACACTACTCGTCCATCTTGTATTGACCTCTTGGTAAAAACTCATTTTTCCAGTGTCCTATAACCACTATGTTCGTCTCTTCTTGTCTAATTTTTCAGAACCCTTTCTCTCAGTCTACTAACCACCGCTTATCCATCTATTCTAATTTTCGTGTTCAAACACTATTCTCCCGAGCGTTTAATGGCCAGTATTCGTCCATATATTCTAATCTAATTGCTCAAAAACCATTCTCCTAAAGTCTACTAACCATTACTTGCCCATGTGAATTTAACATTTTTTGTTGTTGCATTTCCCCATATCCCTTACAGGATGTTGCAGTCAACACTAGCATTTTTCAACTGCTGTTGGTGTACTAGGCAAGATTATGCCATTGCTTTCTGAGCGACCGGCTCACAAACCCGTAAGTTACCAGTGCGGCGAGAACCACTACCAATTCTTGCGCAAATCACATCACTCACGAGAGTATACGGGATTACGGAGTAAGACGCTAACACCTAAGCCAGGGAGACCGGCGAATTTAACATGCGCTATAGATAATCGATGTACGAAAGATGAGTAGTTTGAAGGGGCGAATGTATGACTGGCTTGCGTGCCCAATTTGTGACCCTTTAAAAATAAAGTTCGTTCGTTCTTTCTTTCGTACGTTTGTTCATCCGTTCATGTGTTTTAGTGCTCCTGTTCAAACATAATTTTCGTAACATGTACTAACCTATCCACTCCTTATACTAATAGACGTTCACAAACGAAACTTCATGCATGTAGAGAAGCAATCATTTACAGTGATACCCGAGCTACCACAAAGACAGTAATAGGAAACTTGACAGTCAAGAAATGGTTTCTGTTCTTCTAAATAATGTCTTGAGGTGTCTAGAGATTCGGTGACCCCAAATATCGATCTTTTATAGGGTCATGCTTGAAACATTTTATTTGGAAGAATACTCTAGACTGGGGGAATGTCATCTTCTGTTTTCCGTATTTTGTAAATTAAATTGACGGGCGGGCGGGAAGACGGGCGAACGGACGGACGGACAGGTGGGCGGGCGGGCGGACGGACGGACGGACGGACGGACAGACGGTCAGACAGACAAACAGAGACTTGACAGCTGGACCGGTAGTCAATAACTACTCAGTGCCCCGCGCTGCGCTACTCCCTAAATCTAGGCAATACACACAAATACAGCTGCAGTAAGCCCAGTGACTAGGTTCAGCATGAGAAATAATGGCACATCATGGCTGCTACATGGCTGCGTCCAGCACATATGATACACCTAATTCAGTCATTATATCACCATCAACAAGCAGCTGTCAGAGTAGCCGGTGAAACATCAAACTGGATTCAGTGCACAAGGGAGTTAGACAGGGCTGCACTCTTTGTCCATACTTATTAAATATATATGCAGAAAATTTAATGAAAAATATCAATTATATCACGATCGACAAGCAACTGTCAGAGTAACCGGTGAAACATCAAACTGGTGTGAGTGCACAAGGGAGTTAGAGAGGGCTGCATTCTTTGTCCATACTTATTAAATATATATGCAGAAAATGTAATGAAAATATCAAAAACTTCGAATATTATGGTAACATAATAAACAACAATGGGGACTTTTCAAACAAAATATTAGACGCAGACGTCTTAGTACATCGGGGACTAAATAATATAAGAACCTATGTTATATTAAGAACCAACATTGTATAATACTCAAGATGGACCAAACATATTAAAGGCTGAAGTAAAGAAGGCTATTACCAAGATGAAAGAAGGAAAGGCTGCAGGTCCTGACAAGAAAACAACAGAGATGATAAAATCCTTATCCAGCTTTGGCATTGATACTATCACAGAATTATGTAATGATGTATATAATACTGGGTACATCCCTAAGGACTTAAACATCCATTTTCATTACACATCGAAGAAGCCAAGAACTGTTGATTATGAGGATTATATTACTATTAGCTTAATGAGCCACATAACTAAGATACTACCCAAGGTCATAAAAGAAAGAATTCAACATAAAATAGATGAGGAAGTAGCTGAAGAACAATTTGGGTTCTGCAAAAACCAGCTGCACCAGAGAAGCAATTATCAGTTTGAAGATGTTAATTGAAAAAATATATAGAAGTTCAAAAAAGTATATATGTTTGTTTCATAGACTATAAGAGAGCCTTTTATAGAGTACAACATGAACGACTAATTACATGCCTTCAAGATATAGGAGTAGACGGAAAGGACATCAGACTTATTAGTAACTTGTACAGGGAACAAAACAAATGGCATCTATTAGATGCGGAAATAAATGTTCGTCACCTATAGAGATAAAAAGACGAGTACGGCAGGGATGTGTACTGTCCCCAAGCCTCTTCAACCTATACACAGAAAGAATTTTTAAACAACTGACTGAACTTAACATCACTGGAAGAATCATAAACAATCTTAGGTATGCTGACGATACCGTGTTACTAGCAGAAAGCGAACAAGAGTTACAAGACTTAGTGGAACAAGTAAGCAGGCATAGTGCAGAATGCGGCTTAGATATTAACTATCATTTAAACTGTCATTTACTGCCAATATAGTACCTTATGGTGTATGACAGGGGAGGAGGGGGTGTCTTGGGCCTGAGGAATTAAGGCCGCCTGGCTAGTCCAGTCCCCGCGAACTGTACAAGTTAGAATTTTCTTTTTGCTCCCGACAGAAAAAAAAATAAAACGCTACACCTTACCTAGGATTCGAACTCGGGTCTCCCGAAGAAGAATCCGGCATTCTAACCACTCTGCCAGCCACTTCTCTAGATTAGACATTAACATCCAAAAAACGAAAACTATGATAATTAGCAGTGGAAAGGAACGGGCATCAATGAACATCACAGTAAACGGGGAGATACTAGAACAACTAACAAGTTTCTCCTATCTTGGACATATAATAACAGATGATGGCACAAGTGAAATAGATCCATTGTAGCCAACCTTCATTGTGGAGACGGCCCCTGATTGGTTCATTGAAGAACCTATGGCATAACACCAGCAAACAAATAAAACAAAATATTTGAAGACATGCATCTGTCCCATAGGAACATATGGATAGTCTAGTTAGTTTAGTCGTTGGATCAACATCACCGCACACGGTTCAACCCATAAGTGCTCCGTTTTTCTCCTAACTCACACCTGAGTCTGGAGAAACTCAGCTCCATGCACGAACTCCGTTGCATCGGCGAGGATCCTGTAATACTTTGGGTAGATTTTTAACTCGAAATTTTGCCGGGCAGCGCCGTTAGGCTACTCTTTTTCGATTTCCAACTGCCAAGGGATTTTTTACGTGCGCAACAATACACATGGGCGTCTGATCTCACTACCCAGAGACCAGGGGAAATTTTATTACTGGAAGTCCAGGTGGATTTTTGAAAATAAGTCCCGGTCCTCACCGGGGCCTGAACCCGGGACCTCGAGCACTCGAGGCGGAAACCATACTTCGAGACCACTCATCCCCCAGGAACATATGGATGTGAGTCATTGACAATTTCACAGCGACTGAAATAGAATATTGGGGCTTTTGAGATCAAATGTTACGGACAGGTTCTTGGAATATCGTGGACGAAGAAGAAAGTGAAATACTGACATTCCACAAGGTCTGAACACCGAAGAAAACTGACTTATAAGCAGTATCATGTTCCTGAAACTGAAATATTTTGGCCACACTGAACGTCACAGAGGCCTGGCGAGAACAATGATGGAAGGTATATTTCCTGAAAGAAGAGGCGGGGCTCGAACAGCAGAAAGAGGGACACAGGACATCGCAGACACCTTTGGCACGAGGGAGCATTGGGAAGGTGAAATGGCTAGAGATCGAGACGTTTGTCGACGAGCCGTGATGAGAGCGACCTTCTTTACACGACCTGTTACATGATGATGATGATCCAGAAATTCCATGACATCAGAACGATTCGTTCTGAAATTGAAGGCAAATGCAACAATGTAAGACACAACGCTGGGTAGTTGTCAACAAGATTACATAATAAACATATGAGAGAAAAAAAAACGAAACTTGCTTAACATAATTTTCCTTCCTCTCTAAGCTATATCCTAGAATGGAACATTAACATAAAGGTTAAAAAAAATTCTATAGGAGATAAAATTGTCGCCACTAGTGGATAATAAACAAGAAGACACAGGATAAGAAATGATATAAGAAAACTAGTTGCGATAATATCCGTGTCAGACGTCATCAACAAATCAGGAAGTAAAATGGTTTGGCCATATATCATCACTTCAACAAGACACAGCTCAAAGAAAGATGTATCACTCGGCTACAGCGAGGGAATAGCCAAAATGCCATTCACACAGAAAATGGATAAGAAACATAACTGAGACAATAAACATTACTGCATCTGAGCCGCGTATTGGAACATGTCCCGTAACTCTTCATGTTCTGACGCTGAGATGCGAGAAAAGGAAGAGAAAAGTAGTGGATCGTAAAATCCAACTTATTATAAAGGCCAGACCAGACTTAATCTAGGAGCTTGACAGAGAGGCAATAAAGACGTTTATTGAAGAACATATTAACACTCTAGACCCGACTTTCTAGAAATTTCTTTCAGCTCGGGGCCACTAGTGAATTAATCTCCATGTCTCAATGAACTCCTGCATGCACCATCTTAGATGCTGAGGCGAGCGATACGGGGCAAGGGTGGAGTGGCTTCGTGACGTACGCAGTTAACTTGAATAGACCCGATAAGAATGTGAGTGGAAAAATATGGTTGTTTACCACACAAAAAAGATGTTATACTCTCCCCCCTTCTGATCGTGGTGTAGTAGATTAGACGTCTAGTCATCTCAGATAATGACTTTAAAAACTCGCGTATCCATGAAACAGTTAAAAATCGCTGGGCAGTTGGAAATTCAAAAGATTGAAAGAGACGGTCGCATATGCCCTGGGAAACTTTTAACTTAGGAAACTTTTAACTTAGTATGGGTCATCGCACTCACATGTAGATCCTCGCCGATACTACGGAGTTCGTTTTAGCATTATCTTTGTATGATTTGTAAGAGGATGCTGAAAGGTTTAGGAGAGGATCTAGGTGCAATGAATATAATCCTTTACAAATCAAACCGCAAAACAATACGTCAGCGAGATCATAAATGTTTGTGTTAAAAAAGTTACTAGTGTAGCATTGCTTTCTGAACGACCGACACTCATACCATTGTATAAAAACCAAGGTACGGCAGTCTGCTTCCAAATCTCCCGCAGCTGTGTATGGAATGCGGTATACGGGATTGGGAAAATGTTTCTGTGCTACAATCTAACCTTAATTGCCACTGCTCGGCAGTGAATGATATTCCCTTTTTATGAAGTAAAGGACCATCGGCCTGGCCACGAAGCGTACTTGTTGCATAATGCTAGTTCCATATTTTGTAGACCAATGGCACTAGATGGCTGATGGGGCCTATATCACCCGGGTCACCTGCACTTCCCAGGTGATGTCCGGGTATCCATTTAAGGCTGGGTGGATGAGGTAGACCAAGTCAATCCAAATACAAAAATGTAATCATGAAAGGTGCATGTCTCGAGAAGCATTCGAACACATATCCCATTGAGCAAGTATAGGATGCAGTGTTTGAAAATATTGCCGGTCCAAGTTTTGTATTTACCTATTATGTTGCATGAACTTTACAGAGTGTGAATAAAAAAACTTAGACTTGCAATATTTTCAAACACTGCACCGTCATTAAAAATACACTCTATATAATGTCTCAATCTCAGTTTGTGTTGCGCAAACCTCAAAATGAGGAAATGTGGCATCAGTCGATATTAAGCATTGAGACTTTATTTCTACATGGACTAGCAGAATTAATGATAATTTTTTTTTTTTTTTTCCGCGTTTCCATCTTGTTTCAGGATATTGCGGTCAACACCAGCATCTTTCAGCTGTATGTTGATTCCTAGGCTAGATTACGCTCATCAGCACGCCACGACTTTCTGAGCGACCGGCTCCATACTCTCATAAGTCACTTTTGCGATTCGAACCACTGCTAATTCTCGTCGCGTCACGTGACGAGAGTATTCGGGGTTAGCGGAGAAAGCTGCTAACTCCTCGGCCATGGAGCAAATAAATAATGCATATACAAATGCAACATCAAAGTGCATGAAACCAGTCTGAAACAAGTCAACGTATTCAACTATTTTGTTAACGTTTGCGTGCTTTGAACTCAAGCGTAGTCCTTATAGTGCTACTATTTCTAGTGCACTGGACTGATTTTTGCGTGTGACTTGCCTGTCTTTATTACTAGTGTCACTCACCATCAAGTGAACCCACTCCGAGTTCAGAGGTATTTGTTAAATATTTCCCAAGTCAGGAACAAGAAGTCAACAGCTTAGTTCAACTGACATATGTAGGGCGTTTGTATTTGAATACTCTTCTCTAACCGGTCTCCCCGACGAAGGTTTTAAGGACGTTGTTGTATACCCACGTACGAAACATAGCTGCACAAGATTCGGCAGCGGATCGCGTTGCGCTCGTTACATACGGAGGTATGTGGGCCAGTGGTTAAACATAAATGGCAAACTACTGAACGTAAAACTTGCCAAGACATCAACAGCAGCTGAAAAATGCGGGTGTTGACTGCAATGTCCTGTAAAGGATTATTTTCTCGCATATCCTTTACAGGACATCTTTGTCAACATCAGCATCTTTCAGCCGATTACTGATTTCTTGACAAGATTACGCTCAGTAGTTTGCCATTGCTTTATGAGCGACCGGCTCACATACACCGTAAGTTACCAAGGCGGAGTGAACCGCTACCGATTATCGTGCAAGTTACGTAACTCACGTGGATATACCGGATTACGGAGAAAGTCGCTAACCCTTAGGCCATCCTAACCTCATCCTGTAAAGGATATGCCCCTCCCCCCCCCCCCCCCCCAAAAAAAAAAAACTCTTCTCTAACTTTAAAATACAAAAGCGCGTATGTGATTTAATACTCTTCCCTGACTCTTATATACACAAAATCACATGTGTGTTTTATTACCCTACTCTAACTCTTATATTCAATAGAGCATACGTGTTTCAATACTCTTCCGTAACTCTTACATACATAAAAGGGCATGTGTTTTAATACGCTCGCTGACTCTTACATACACAAAAGCTCGTATGTGTTTGTCAGCCGGTGTTTTCAATGGCCAGAATTTGCTGCCACAGAAAATATGCTTGCTGTCGGTACTTTGGATTTTGCTATTCTATCTGCCCCAATCGATAGTTTTTATTGCCTTAGTTTTGACACAGCGGTGGTTTTTTTTTTTTTTTTTAAACTTCTAATTTCTGCTATCGCAGTTGCATCTCCCGTCAGCGGTGAACCCAGACATTTGAAACTGCAACTTTCTGTGGTTTTTCAACATTGATAAATATGTCTGATGGAATATGTATTGTATTGCTTGTCATTATTTTTGTGTTTTAAAACTGTGTTTTTGACATTGCTCTGGCATTGGCGTTATTAAGTTCTCATATCCCACTTGGGCTGTTGATAATAATATTGTGACGTCAATATATCGAAGTTTTTTTTTTAGTTCTGTTACTACAATTACAAAGCAATCATTTTGCTCCTTATTAATTATTTCTCCTACGTCATGATGATTTCAGCATATACGTTAGAAAGACAAGAGGACAAAATGGAACCAATGTCTGACCTCCTTGTTTTATATCAAACTAGAATGTTATATCATCACATGTTCTATCACAGTGGTTCTCAATCAGTGGGGAATTCTCCCCCCCCCCCCAAGGATGGGGGGGGGGGGGATTAAGATGATTTCAAGATCGCGTTAATACAAGAATCGATTACTTGATATTGTTTTTCCCTCCATACTTTACGGTTCTGTACTTCACGCTCTTCTGAAATTCGTTATATAACATAAGTAGACCTGCAAATCACTTTTTATGTAGACGTCTAGACTTGTTCTTGTATGTTTTATTTAATTTAGCTTCCATTTTTACGTATAATGTGTAGGGGCGGGGTGAATTTATAGGGAAGAAATACGAAATTGGGGGGGGGGGTGACATTCTGAACATATGGGGAAGGGGTACATGAGCCAAACAGGTTGAGAACCACTGTTCTATCAGATCCCGTTTGTTTAATGTAGAGTGTTTTTGTCACTTTTATTAGCTTTAATGGAAAGTCCATTTTTTTTCATAATATTCTATAGTTGAGTTAGGGTGAGCTAAGAACCGACATCACTGCACTCAGAACATTCCCATTCGCGCCTGTCCCCTCATTAAACAACCAGCGAAGAGTTACACTACTAGTTGTTCCCACCGCTATTTAATTGAAAGTTCTCCTGGTTTTCCCTCTCAGTGTTTAGATTCTACCAGAACCACCCGCAATCTCAACCTTTCCACATAGGTTTCTCAATTGGTTCTTCCACCTTCTCCACCTGGTCGCATAGGCGCACGACCACCTCCCCCTTGTCCATAGGTAATGTTCTATAATAGGTCATGTTCTACGTAGTCGAGGTTTCCCTAGCAATTGATATTCTCACCTTCAGTTTGATATATCAAAACTGCGTATACAATTTTAATGTCTCCAGATCTATTTCCACTATATAGTGAAATATGAACAATTTAGAGGAAATGAGAGGAATTGCCATCGGTAGACATGAATAATTTAAGATATGCGGATGATACAGTGTTGATTACAGACAACGAACAGGATCTGCATCATTTCGTAGATGCGGTTAATGTACACAGTGCGCAACGAGGGTTCTAATTTAATTTTAAGAAAAGTGATTATGGTCGTCTCCAAGAAGAAGAAAGCAATAGAAAAATGTAGCATTGAAGTGAGTGGGGAAATTCTGAAACAACTGAATCGATCCAACTATCTCGGAATTGTCGTATCATCTGTAAGAACGTGCCCTGCAGAGATTAGAACAAGAATCACCATGACAAAGGTAGCCTTTTGCACGATTAAAACACAGTCACCAATAAAATTATGTCAATGTTAATGAGTAATAGATTGTTGAAGTGCTATATTGAACCCATTCTGTTATATGGAAGTGAATCATGGACAATAAGCAGACAAGTTGAGAAATATCTAATGACAGACGAAATGTGGTTTTTTGAGGACAATGCAAAGAATACCATGGACCAAGAGACAGCCAACAAGAAACAAATGAACAATGTTATTTGATTCAAGAAACTAGACGTAGACAGTAAAGATTCCTTGGACACATTATGAGTAGAAATAAACTGGAAAACTTGGTGACAACTGGCAAGGTTGATAGGAAGAGAGCAAGGGGAAGGCAGAGAGATAAATATCTGGACGGCTTAGGCACAAGGCATCATCGAGACAAGAACACAGAACTGATACAAGGCAAGTGGTCATGTGAGATGACGAACCATGGTCGCCAACGCTTATCGGCATTGTACATAGGCAAGATGGAGTACCCGTTGAGCCCCCCAATCAGGGTTACGTGGAGCCATGGAAGCAGGTGGTGGATGGAGTGTGAGAGCTGCCAACAGATTGTTGTTGGTTATGGTCTGCACTCGGCGGCGATAGGCAAATGATCTCATCAGTAGAGACACTTGCTATGGCCACCGACTAGTACAGTCACTGCTCAGAAGGAAAGCAATGACAAACTACATTCTGCAAAACTTGCCAAGAAACCATAACAACCATGAAGGACAACATAATAAGAAAAAGATCTGGTGGCGAGACCCCCAGGGCAGGCAGATCAGAAAACACTGGGGAAGAGTGTGACACAGGGGCCAGTACTATTAATCGTGACGACGGAGTTAATCCAGACTGTGTTACCAAGGAAATCCCCTGTGTCAGACTAAGAAACAGAGTGAGAATAGGAACGAGGAATGGGAGAAGTCTTATGAGGGAAAGCTCAAAGTAGTATGTGATGAGATTGAGAGGTTAAATATTCAAGTTTTAGGAATTAGTGAACATCGCTGGAGAGGCAAGGGACATTTTACAAATGAAAATTGAAGTTTTTCATATATTCTGGTAGAGACGTCGGAGGCCAGAGCGGAGTGGCATTTTGTTTAGACAAAACAACTGCAAAAGCTTTAATGTGGTATAATCCAGTTAGTGACAGAATCCTCACGATTAGACTTAAAGGACGTCCAAAAACAAAACTCTCATACAGATATATGCACCTACTTCAACAGCAGAGGAGGACGAAATTGAAGATGTTTACAGCACACTGCAAGACACATAGGTAGGTTATGGTCTCCAGCTTCACGGCGGTAGGCAGAGGATCTCATTTTTGGGGGGAGACAATGGCTACGGTCATCGACCAGTATGATCACTGCTATGAAGGAAATCAATAGCAAACTACCTTCTTTAGAGATTCCAAGAATATCATGTACTGCACTCTCATCGATAATCAGAGAAACGGCGTAAATGGGTGCTCCATTGGATCAACCTCGCCCGGTAGGGGTAGTCATGTGCACCAGATGACGCCAGACCGTCAGCAGTGAGTGCAAAGTTGGAAATCAACAGGACGGATGCATAGTAGGCAAGTATGGACAAGGGGAACAGAATGAAAGCGGTTGCAGACTTGTACAGTGGGCAAAAGAGCATGATGTGATTATTGGAAACATTTGGTATCAACAGCACCCAAGGAGATTATGGACATGGAGGAGTCCTGATCATAAGATCAGAAATCAGACTGATTACATTCTCACCAACAGAAGATTTCCAAAAGCCTTAAAAGTCGCAAAAATTATACCAAGCGCAGACTGCTACAGCGACCATAGGTTAATCTTAAGCTATTTACATATAAAAGTAAAGAAAGTAAAATATTCACCAAGAAACAAAAAATTTGATCTGTAGGTACTGAAGAGTGAGGAGATAAAAGATAAATTCAATGTAGAGGTAAATAACAGATTAGAGATATTGTCCGACATGGAAATATTATTTCAAGACGTCAGTGATCAATGGGGAAAAATAAAGAAATCGGTCAACCAAGCTGCATAAACAACCATCCTAAAAATAAAGATAATAGGACGCAAAAAATGGATGACGGAAGACATCTTAAGACTCATGGAAACAAGAAGAAATAACAAAATTAACAAGGAAAAATATGAAGAGATTCACAGGAAAGAAAAAAAAAAAAAGCAAAAGAAACGTGGCTTAAAGAAAATTGCAAGGAAATTGAAAACCAACACAAAACCCGGAATACCAAATTAATGCACAAAAGAATTAATGAAATCACTAACAGAAGAACACACACATCAACGAGTTGTCTAAAAACCACAGATGGCAAAATCATAATAGATTTTACATGCGTGGTCAGATTACGTGAAAGATCTTTATGATGAAACAAGATATAACAATATGATCATCGGAATAATAATGAAGGACCATCAATATTGAAGATAGAAGTTCAGAATGCTCTTAACCATCTGAAAACTGGCAAGACCCCTGGTGCAGATAACATCACAATAGAAATGATCAATGCCTTAGAAGAATATGGAATAGACCAAGTTACCAGACTGGAGATATACCTCCTGAATTATGTAATTCTATATTTCTTGCGATCCCGACGAAATCATGATCCTTGGAATGTGATCACCATCGATTAATGAGTATAATGAGCCATATCACAAAGATTTTGCTGAGAATAATCACGAAAAAGTTAGGAAAAAAAAATACAACCCGAAATAGGAGAAGAACAATGTGGGTTTCTTGAAGGCAAGGGTACAGTAAATGCTGTGTATATACTCATCATCATCAAGTGCCTTGCCAGCTGGCATAGGTGTTCATGGCTCTCCACAGATCTCGGTCTTTAGTGTTCTGGATCAACTCTGATAATGATATTCCTCCATGCCACAGTCTCAATCCGTCCTGTATCATTTATCTTGGTCTGCCTCTGCCTCTCTTCCCCTCGATCTTTCCAGTTGTCATGATGTTCTCCAATGCCTCTCTTCTCATCACATGAACAAAGAAAGCTGTTTGTCTCTTTCTTATTGTTGTATATAGTGTTCTAGATTCATTAGCCTCTTTCAGGCAATCGTTGTTAGTTACTCTTGCAGTCCAAGGAATTCGCAACATTCGTCTTAAAAACCCCATCTCTGTTGTTTGTTAGTTCTTCCTAATTTGTTCATTTGCATTCCAAGATTCGCTGCCATACAGCAAAACTGGTTCCATGTAGCATTTCAGCACTCTCTTTCTTACATTCATTGATAGTGACTTATTGCATAAGTTACTCTTCAGTTTCTTAAATGCGGCTTTTGCCTGCCCTATTCTGCTCTTACTCTCTGTTGTACATCTTCCATGTGTTATAAGTTATAAGTGCCACTAAGTATTTAAAATTATCCACTTGGTTAATAATTTCCCCTTCTATTTCTATATCACATTTTGGTGTCACAATTTTCTTTGATATCACCACTGTTACTGTTTTCTTGATATTTAAGGAGAGTCCTTTCTATGCACTCTCTGTTACTGCAATGTCGATTAATTGTTGTAGGTCTGTTGTATTTTCCGCCACCAATACTGTGTCATCTGCATAGCCTATATTGTTTATTTTATAACCTCCGATCAGCATTCCTGACTTCTCTTTGATCTCTCTCATTATTACTTCACTATAGAGGGTGAAGAGATCGGGTGACAAGACACACTCCTGACGTACTCCTACCTTTATCTGTTCGTAACTACCCTCTTTATTTCACATTTTAATTGCTGCTACTTGGTTTCAGTAAATATTCCTTACTATTCTTACCTCTTTCCCATCAATGTTGATATCTTCCAACATTTTAATCAGTTCATCATGCTTTACTTTATCAAATGCCTTAGTATAATCTATGAAGCACAAATATATTTCTATCTGTGTCTCGATAGACCTTTGCATGAGTGTGTTCGTAATATATATATATATATATATATATATATATATATATATATATATATATATATATATATATATATATATATATATTGCATTGTTTGTACCCTTTCCTTCCACAAAACCATACTGTTCTTTACTAATTTCCATTTTTATTTTCTTTCTTGTTCTTCTCATTATAATTATGAGTAGATGCCTAGTGACATGGTTTATGAGTTTAACTGTACGAAAATCTTCGCATTCAATTCCTCCTGGTCTTTTAGGTATAGCTGTAACTACAAATTTCAGCATACCGCTCGGTAAATATCCGCTGCTGTAACTATCATTCAACATTTTGGTTAATATATCTACTGCAAATTCTCCTAATACTAATACTTCTAATTCTTATATTGTGATTTGGTCTGGCCCAGCTGTTCTTCCTTTCTTCATATGTTTCATAGCTTCAGCGACTTCTACTTTTAGAATAGGTGGGCCTTCTAAGTACCTGGATGGCTTGGCCACGTGGCATGGCCGATACAGAAACACCGAGCTGATCCACGACTCTGGTGATCGAGTGAGATGGCAAAGATTGACCGCCCACACTTATCGGCATAGCACATGATGGATTATAGACAGCCTTCTAGTTACTTTCTTCTGTTAATTCTTCCCTTTCTCCATTATATAATTCTCTTATACATTCTTTCCACCTCTTCATTATAGCACCTTCCTCCAATAATATCTTTCCTGGTTTTGATTTTAAACACCCTGTATTTATTCTTATTTTCCTTCCTGTGATCTCACTGATTTGTCTGTATATATTTTTGGGGGTCATTAATGGAATTTAATCCCTTTTTTTTTTTTTTTGCATTGCTCGTTTAACCAACTTATTTTTACCTTCACGCATTTATCTCTTATTTCTGTATTTATCTTAGCATATTCTTGTTTGTCATTTTTATTCTGTTTCTTTTTGTTCATCAGCATTAAGATTTCTTCATTCATCCATTTTTTCTTAGCTTTTTGGCTTGTCTCCTGTAATATTTCATTGCCAGTTTGATGAATGGAGCCCCTTAACATTTCCCATTGTTCGTTTATACTCTGTATTCTAGCTATTGCATTGTACCTATTTTTCACAGTCACTATGTATTGTTCTTGAATTTCTTTATCTACTTTCAGAACATCTTTATTAAGTCTCAATTTCTTAACCATTTTTCCCTCTCTTTAATCTTACGTTTATTTGTCCACATAGTGATACATGATCACTAATAAAGTCAGAACCAGGCATTTTCTTTACATTAATTAACGCATTTCTAAATCTGTTGTTAATAAGTATGTAGTTAATTTGGTTGCGCATTTTCATATGTGTATAGTCGTCTTTTGTGGTGATTAAACCATGTGTTTCCAATTATATCATTAATATTTGCCCATTCTGTTAGTTTCTCTCCTCATTCATTTCTTGTACCTAATCCATAAATCCCCTCTATATCCTCTGTTTTTCCATTTCCTACTTTTGCATTAAAATCTTCCAGTATTAGCTTTATTTCTTGCGATCCATTTTGAGCTATTGCCATTTCTACTTCATCATAAAAGTGTTGTATTTCTTCATCACTACTGCTTGTTGTTGGTGCATATACTTGTATGATATCTATATCTATTGGTTTACCTTTGAGTTTGACCATCATAACTCTATCTGAGATACTCCAGTATCCATTAATTGATTTGGCTTTTTTTCCCATCAAATACTCGTATTATTCCCCCACCTTTTTCATGTGTATCCCCTACAGAATAAATTATTGTGAGTTTGTCGGTTATCATTTTGCCAGATCCCTTCCATCTCAACTCACTTATGCCTAGTATATTCATTTTCATGCTTTCCATTTCTATTAGAATATTGTTTAACTTTCCTAGCTCATTCAATATCCTAACATTCCATGTTCTTACTCTAAATGTATTTAGTTTAGTTATAGTTTTGCCATCAGTAGCTGGATGACGGTGTGGTGTCACCTGTGGCTCATGACTGTCCCAACCGGACGAGGATGTCCTAAGACAGCCATTAACTTCGTTCACTATCTCTGAAATGTGTGTTGCTATGAAATCTTGGGAAGATAATGTGGTGGTTTCCCCTTGCCTTCCACATCCACATGGTGGTCTTTTAACCCTGCCTTTGACAGCCATTTCCGACTGTCAGGACAAGTGAGTGCCCTGCTCTGCTCTGCTGCAGGGTTGCCCACTTATTCCGGTGAATACTCTGTCCCCAGAGCTGCGTTAGCAATACCGTGGTGTGTTTCCTCAATACCGTGGTGTGTTTCCTCAATACCGTGGTGTGTTTCCTCCTCTACCACGGTGAGGTGCAGTTGGGTCTATGACCAAATCTCTCCTGTACTTTTAGAGGACTGCATATACTGAGAATAATAATTGAAAATTCTATAGCAGTAAACAAAGATCTATATCTTTGCTTTATTGACTACACAAAGGCTTTCGATAACGTGAGACATGTCGACATGATAAGGATGCTTGAAGATCTACAAATTTATGGAAAAGATCTTAGACTTGTAAAAAAAACATATATTGAAAACACCAAGCTACCATTAGAATTGACAATAATGTAGGTCAATATCAGCCTATTAAAAGAGGTGTGAGACAGCGATGTGTAATGTCTCCAGATCTTTTTTCCCTGTACAGTGAAAATATTTTCAGAAATAAAGAAGATATGGAAGGAATCAAATTGGGGGACAATGCATCAATAACATTAGATATGCAGATGATACAGTCTTGGTTGCAGACAATGAACAGGACCTGCAACATTTAGTTAGATACGGTTGTTTCACACAGTGAACAACTAGGATTAGAACTGAGACGTAAGAAAACACAGATTAAAGTCTTCACTGGAAAGAAGGAAACACAACAATGTGATATACGAGTAAGTGGGCATATTCTTAAGCAAGTGAAACGGTACAGTTATCTCGGAACTGTCATACTATCTGATGGGAGATGCCATAGAGAGATTAAAACAAGAATTGCCATTGCGAAGGTAGTCTTTTGCACGAAGAAAAACTTACTGACCAATAAAATGATATCAATTGAAACTAGAAAATGAGTGTTGAAGTGCTACATAGAACCTATACTGTTGTATGGATGTGAAGCGTGGACAATGAGCAGCCAAGCTGAAAAACATCTGATGGCTGTGGAAATGTGGTTTCTGGGGACAATGCAAAGAATACCATGGACAGACAGAAAAACCAATGAACAAGTCCTTCAAGAAACAAATGAATATCGTAAACTGATTAGAGTCATTAGACGTAGACAGCCAAAACATTTTGGGCATGTTATGAGAAGAAATGACTTGGAGAACTTGGTAACAACTGGCAAGATCAAAGGGAAGAGACCGAGAAGTAAATATCTGGTTGGCTTGGCCACATGGCATGGTCGAGACAGGAACACGGAGCTGATCCCACGAATCTGGTGATCGAGTGAGATGGCAAAACATAACCACCCACGCTTATCGGCATTGCACATGATGGATGCCAAGACACATTAAATAAGATTGGTCATAATGATATGACAATAATAATGGGAGATTTTATTTCTAAAGTAGGTACAGGAAGAGCTGAAAATGAGAGACACGTTTTAGGAAAATTTAGATTGGGAAATAGAAATGATGCAGGTGACAAATTAATTGAATTTTGCGCATAAAATGAGTTAACGATAGCCAATACACTTTTTAAACAGCATCCAAGAAGACTCTTCACATGGAAGTCACCGGACAGTTTTACCAAAAATTAGATAGATTATATTTTAATACACAGAAGATGGAGATATCAAATAACAAGCATAACATCTGCAAATACCCTACGAAGTGCAGACTGTGATACAGATCATCGGTTATTAGAAGCAGATCTGAAATTAAAACTCTTAAAGCTTAACGGAGGACCAAGGCCACTTCGTTTTGATCTCACAAACATACCAAATGCATACAAAGTAGAAGTGAGAAATCGTTTTTGGGTCTTGATGTCTGTACAAGAGGAAATGTCACCTAATGGACTGGCAGTACAAGCTAGAGATATCTTGATAACAGCAGCCAAAGATTTAATTCCGACCAGGACTAAGCAACATAAGCCATGGATTACACGTTGTACGTTAGAATTAATAAAACAACGAAGGGAACTTAAAAAGAAAGGAGAAACCGATAACGGTAGGATGAAGTACAAATCCGTAAAGCGAGAAATAAGAAAGAACACAAGAAAGGACAAAACCCAATATATACAAGATTGTGGTATTAAAATAGAGCAATAAGATAAGAATAGAAGAGATTACGAAATGTTCAAAGAAATGAAGTTATTGAGAAGAAATGTTCAACCTCAATTAAATGTTATCTGTGACAAGTTGGGAAATATCT
Organism: Cepaea hortensis; assembly: GCA_963921405.1. Taxonomy (NCBI): domain Eukaryota; kingdom Metazoa; phylum Mollusca; class Gastropoda; order Stylommatophora; family Helicidae; genus Cepaea; species Cepaea hortensis. The sequence goes on from OY992889.1 coordinate 37,303,211, forward strand.
TAACAGAATCTAGAAATATTCTAGAAAGATGGCCGGAATACGGCAATGGAATATGATATGAATGACTGTGATGATTTTTTTTTCCCGAGTTTCCATCCTGTTTCAGGATATTGCGGTCAACACCAGCATCTTTCAGCTGTATGTTGATTCCTAGGCTAGATTACGCTCATCAGCACGCCACGACTTTCTGAGCGACCGGCTCCATACTCTCATAAGTCACTTTTGCGATTCGAACCACTGCTAATTCGCGTCGCGTCACGTGACGAGAGTATTCGGGGTTAGCGGAGAAAGCTGCTAACCTCTCGGCCATGGAGCCGGCTGACTGTGATGATAGAATGATATACATGAACCAATGACAGCAGAGACAGAACCTGAACCCTCATAAGATGAAATTGCATGGGCAATAAAGAACTTGAAGAATGGTAAATCACCAGGATGTGATGAGATACCAGCTGAACTAATTAAAGCGGGATGAGAAGAAAGCATACAAATCTATCACGCATTATGTAAAAAGATATGGAAATATGGTATGTGGCCAAATGATTGGAAGAAAACTATCTTCATTCCAATACCAAAAAAGGGCAACCTGAAATTATGAACCAACTATAGAACTGTTGCCCTGATCAGTCATGCAAGTAAAATTCTACTAAACATCATAATGGGAAGGCTTCGTACGAAAATGGAAGAAGAAATTAACGTGGTTCAAGCTGGATTTAGACAAAAAAAGAGGAACAAGAGATCACATTCTCAACATGCGTTTAATAATAGAGAAGTACAGAGAATCTAATGTAAACCTATTCTCATGTTTTGTGGATTATTCAAAGGCATTGGACGGTGTACAACATCAGAAACGTTGGGAAATCATGAGGAATGTGGGCTTTCCATCACATGTAGTACAACTCATAAAAATGCTCTATCTAGAGTGCTAGACCAACAAGCAGCGGTTAGAATAGATAGCGAGACATCAGATTGGTTTAACATCAAGCAAAGAGTCCGTCAGGGATGTGTGCTGTCACCCTATTTAATTAACTTGTACACCGAAAATATAATGAGAAATGTCAGAGACGATATAACCAGGGAGCAATGTGATGCCCTAAATATTGGTGGTCATGAAATATCAGAGATTCGATGTGCTAATGATACAGTATTACTATCCACATCACAGAATGGTATAGAAAACAATAACCTCAAACCAAAGAAATTGTGAAAATCACAACTTATATCTTAACAGATTTACAGAACAGATTTGAAATTTTGTCTGATCTAGAGATCCTATTCCAGGATGTGGATGATCAATGGGAAACGTTGAAGAATTCAATCAATGTGGCTGCAGAAACAACTATTCCAAAATTAAAGAAGGTGGGTCGTAAGAAATGGATGACTGAAGAAATTTTACACCTCATGGAAACAAGAAGACTCAACAAAAATAATTCTGTCAAATATGAAGAAATTCACAGACAAGTCAGAACATTATGTAAGGAGACAAAAGAAGCATGGCTTGAGGAAAAGTGCTTAGAAATTGAAAGCCAACACAACAGTCAAAATACCAAATTAGTGCACAAAAGAATTCAGGAGCTTACTAATAAAAGAACAAGTACATCAACAGGGTGTCTAAAAGCTGAAGATGGCAAAATCATAATAGAAAAAGACCAGATTCTACAGGTATGGACAGATTATGTGAAACACCTTTATGATGATAACAGAGACGAACAGTATGATATTAGATTTAATAATGAAGGACCGCCAATTTTGGAGATGGAGGTTCGAAATGTTCTTAAGCATATGAAAGCTGGCAAGGCCCCCGGTGCAGATAACATCACATCAGAAATGATTAAAGCTTTAGAAGAATTTGGACTAGATCAAGTCACCAGACTGCTGAACACATTATATGATACTGGAGATATACCTCCTGAATTATGTAACTCTATATTTATTGCAATCCCAAAGAAATCAGGAACCTTGGAATGTGATCAACATAGAACAATTAGTATAATGAGTCACATCACAAAGATTTTGCTAAGAATTATCATGCAAAGAATGAGGAAGAAGATACAACCTGAAATAGGGGAAGAACAATGCTGGTTTGTAGAAGGAAAGGGTACAGTAAATGCTGTGTATATGCTGCGAACAGTTATTGAACGTGCTATAGAAGTAAACAAGGATATACATCTTTGCTTTATTGACTATACAAAGGCTTTTGATAGCATTAGACATGTCAGCATGGTGGATATGCTTGCAGATCTACAAATTGATGGGAAAGACATTAGACTTATAAAAAACATATATTGGAAACAACAAGCTGCAATAAGGATTGATAATGAAGTGGGACAGTATCAGCCAATTAAGAGAGGTGTTAGGCAGGGATGTGTGATGTCTCCAGATCTTTTTTCCCTATACAGTGAAAATATTTTCAGAAATGTAGAGGATATAAATGGAATCAGCATTGGAGGATGAAACATCAATAACATTAGATTTGCAGATGATACAGTATTAATTGCAGACAATGCGCAGGACCTGCAACAATTAGTAGATGCGGTTGTTGTACACAGTGAGCAACTGGGGTTAGAATTAAATTGTAAAAAGACTCAGGTTATAGTCGTCAGTAGGAAGGAAGAAGTGCCACAATGTAATATACAAGTAAATGGAAATTTTCTCCAACAAGTGAATCGGTACAATTATCTTGGAACAGTTATAACATCTGATGGGAGATGCCTTGAAGAGATTAGAACAAGAATCGCCATGGCGAAAGTAGCCTTTAGCAAGATGAAAAACATTCTGACCAATAAAAAGATGTCAATTGAAACGAGAAAAAGAGTGTTGAGGGGATACATAGAGCCTGTTCTTTTGTATGGATGTGAAACTTGGACAATGAGCAGTCAAGCTGAAAAGCATCTGATGGCTGCAGAAATGTGGTTTCTGAGGAAAATGGAAAGAATACCATGGACAGACAGAAAAACCAATGACCAAGTACTACAGGAGACAAATGAACATCGTAGACTGATTAGAGAAATTAGACGTAGACAGTCAAATTTTTTGGACATGTTATGAGAAGAAATGGATTGGAGAACTTAGTGACAACTGGCAAGATCGAAGGGAACAGACCAAGAGGAAGACCGAGAGGAAAATACCTGGATGGCTTGGCCACATGGCATGGACGAGACAGGAACACTGAGCTGATCCACGACACTGGTGATCGAGTGAAATGGCGAGTCATGACCGCCCACGCTTTCCGGCATGGCACATGATTGATTGATTGATTGATATCTTAACATAGCAAAAACGACAATAATGCATCCAGATAAAACTACTATGGAGAAAGAATGAGGAAAGTTTAATGAGGAAAGATTGGAGGTGGTGGAAAATTTCGAATATCTTGGGTCATTGATTACCAATAATGGTGACACAATGAAATAAATTAAACGACGACTATCAGTTGCTCTTCAGAGACTAAAACAACTGAATAAATTATGGAGTGGGACAGACAGAACTACACAAATTAGATTTTTAAGAGCGGGCATCTTTCCCATTGCAACCTACGCCTCTGAGACCCGGACACTTACTAAACAAGCTGAACAGCGCATGAATGCTTTTGAATATAAATGTTATAGACGGGTTCTAAAAGTATCTTGGGTAAAGAAAAGAACAAATGCATCCATACTTCAAGAGCTGAGTATTGAAGATGGTTGGCTATTAAAGACGATAAAACAAAGAAAATTGATATATTTTGGTCACTTGAAACGTCATGAAAGTGTGGAGAATCCACTAATGGAGGGGTATATGCCTGGAATGAGAAGAAGAGGAAGGCTAAAGAGAAGATGGGTTCAGGATGTAGCGGATGATCTCCAGATAGGTGTATTGGACGCGGGACATCTTGCTTGTGATCGAGAAGTTTTCATGAAGGTTGTTATGGGAGCGAGGTTCTGCGAAGGACATGCTACTAGTTAGTTAGTCGACAGATCATCCTCGTTGCACATCTGACCATTCAGTCCATAAGTGCTCGGATCCCCTCCTCAGCAAATCCCGCAGCGTGTAGCGGCTAACGACGCCAGTTCTGTGTTGGTTTATCAATCTTCTTTGGCTTCCTGCGTAGTGTTCTTGTTTGGCCACCCCTCTTTTAATTTGCTGCTCTCGCAGTCTGGCCATTGTTGTAGATTCACAGTCATCACTTGGTTCTTGCAAAAGTCTCACTTCTCGTAGAGCATTCAGAATGTCAGCCTGGTCCATGGCGCGTCCGCCCTCAACAGTAGCCTCACCTGCGAGCTTGTCAGCCCGCTCATTTCCTTGTACTCCCGCATGCCCTGGCACGAAGATGAAACTAATCTTTGCCAGCCGAGACCGCTTCAGAGGCAGCAACCATTCTCTTCGGATCGACCCCTCCTCTATCCTCTTGATCATGTTCATTGAGTCGCTAAGGAAACAAGCCCTAGTGAATGTCTGTGTCTCGAGCCATGTTATTGCTTTACTTACTGCCATGACTTCCATGGTCAGGCTACTTGTGGTTTCAGTGAAAGCACCAGAGTCCTCCTTCACAATTCTCCCTCCGGCCCGAGCTGTAAAGGCCCATGAGCTTCTCACATGTCGGATGACCGACCCATCTGTGTAGATGACCGCGTCACTGTCTAGCGAATTCTCGAAAATCAACGCTTGTACTTCAGCCTCAACAGCAGCCGGATTTTCTTGTCTGCATTTTCTATCTAGTTGGATGCAAACTGAAAAGGATGTGCAGAAGTCTGTTGGCACTTGCACCCACTCCTCGCCAGGTTCTAAGTCCTCAAGTGAACACACCTGTTGAAGAATGTCCTCGGCTTGACCCATCCACGACCGTCCTCTTTTTAACCTGCTGCCCTTCACCTTCCTAATTTCACTATGCAGTGGATGCTGTGTGTTTGCGTTAATTCTGAGGTAGGCGCGTGCCCTGCAAACTTGCATTCTCTCTTCAATGGTTGGAAAATCAAGAAGGTAGCGCATCGCCCTGCATGCTGTATCTCTTGTACATCCAAGAATAATGCGCATAGCTTCATTCTGTATCCTTTCCATCCTTTCTATCTGCTTATGGCTGACAGTCAGGATTGCCATTGCATACTCCAAAACAGACATGACCAGCCCCTCGTACAGAAGACATAGATGGCGCTGCTCACAGTTTGCTGCCGCCATCACCCGCATCGCTGCCAAACCCCGCTTGGCCTTTGTTATCACCTGGTCTATGTGCACATTATAAGCAAGGCTTCGATCAAACCGTATCCCCAGGTAATTCATTGCCTGCGTTCTTTCCACCGTCTCTGAACACAGCATTACAGTTGGTGTTGGATTGTTGACAATATCAACATGCTACTGAATGAATGAATGAATGACATGACATGACATGACATGACAGGACATTGTATGCAATTGTGTATACAATGCAAAAAAGAAAACCTTTCAAAACAACATAAGCTCGGCTAGAATTTGTCATACAATACATCAAGTATATCCCTTACTTGCCAATCGTCGTTTAGAATATAGAAGACGGAAAAGTATACAACCAAATCAATATGAGCCATCAAAATAAAGGAACTACAATTTAACATTGAACTGCTGTCCTGAAACATGAGCTTGTTATTCTTCTGTTAGACCCGATGACGTAGACCAGGCTAAAAACAGAGAACAAAGACAACAATTATGTGGAATCGCATCAAATTATTCAGATTATCCACTTCCGTTTGGAGTTGAACAGCAAGGAACACAATGACATACGGAGTTTATAACTGCAGGACATTTGCATCGCTGATGGGTTTTCTTAATGTGAACGGTTCAGAAATGGCATTTGAGAAAATAGGTAAGAAGAAAATAGGTAGAAAATTATTGGCAGAAGAAAAATGTTAACACATTACGAGTAAAAGAACTACTTGCTTTGATATCAGTCTTCTTCTTCTTCTTCTTCTTCTTCTTCTTCTTCTTCTTCTTCTTCTTCTTCTTCTTCTTCTTCTTCTTCTTCTTCTTCTTCTTCTTCTTCTTCTTCTTCTTCTACTTCTTCTTCTTCTTCTTCTTCTTCAGCTACTGCTGCTGCTGCTGACCTCCTCCTCCTTCTCCTCCTCCTCCTCCTCTTCTTCTTCTTCTTCTTCTTCTTCTTCTTCTTCTTCTTCAGCTACTGCTGCTGCTGCTGACCTCCTCCTCCTTCTCCTCCTCCTCCTCCTCTTCTTCTTCTTCTTCTTCTTCTTCTTCTTCTTCTTCATCTTCTTCCTTCTCCTCTTCTTATAATTTTTCATCGTCTTCTTTTTCTCCTTCTCTTCTTCATCCTCGTTCAGGTCCCAGGTCTCCAGCAGATATAGGTAATTACGCCTCTTCTTTCCTCCCTGTCGTTTAATATTCTGATGAAGTAAGTGCTACATTTATATATTATCATTCGTATCTGACCTGTCTAACTCACACATACATCTTCCTCTGTGTCTGTCCGTCTATCTGTCTGTTCATCTATCTACTCATCTGTCTGTCTATGTCTATGTCTATATGTATGTCAGTCTGTCGGTCTATTTATATATCTGTCTGTCTCTCTCCTTCTCTCTTTCTTTATTTCTTTCTCCCCTTCTCTCTATCCTCCTATCTCTCCTTCTCTATCTCTCTTTGTCTCTCTCTCTCTCTCCGTCTCTGTGGCGCCCCATATCAGTAATTACTGTAGCTTATTATGTATGTAGTAATACCATATGAATTCCTTTGAATCCCAGCATGTGGTATGCAGGCAGACTTTCTGAAGCAGTTTCTAGACATCCAAACATGCCTGCACTTTGGGCGCAATTCATTTTTCTAATATACCTTGTCCACTCACGTCTGTTCGTTTACCTGACACCGTAAGACTACGGTCACACCCACATTTTACCCAAATACTAACATCTGTAACGGCTACTGTGGCTTTGGGGATAGTCAGACTCAGAGTTTCGCAATTCTCCGTCATACCGAATCGAGTGTTTCAAACTTGCGTTGATTTGGATGGTATTTATTTGGATACGGTTCACAAAGAAATAGAAGATTACAGACCGAACATAGCTTTAGTAAATTGAATGTGCATGCACACATAAATATGGGATGAGTACACTCGCACGCGATCGACCGTCCCAGTGCGTATGATGATATCTAGAAGACATAAAAACGGTACATCAAGGACATAATTGCTATCCAGTCTTGTATTCATTTCTTGATTATATAAATCCATTTATATATCATTGATTTGGATGCAGTTGGACTTAACATCAAATCAGTTCTGGTCTAAAGACTCATAGTGGATTCACAAAGATAATGAAAATTAATTAGTTAGTTAATTATCTGTACGGGTATCTCCTTGCACCCCAGACAATTCCAAAGGTGCTCAGATCCTCTCCCAACATATGCATCAGCGTCCGGCGGCTATTAGTGCCATTTCTGTATTAGTTGAGGAAGTCTCTCATTCACCCTCATGATCCGAATTGCCGAGGCGGGTTATGTACGTACACACTGGATTGAATCGCTACGAAGGTCTGTTGTACGTAGAGCCACCTTCATCTTCGTTCCCGGATGATTCCATGCATGATTTGAGAGAAATGAACGAGCTCATAAACTTGCTGTTTCTGCATCCCCTGCAGATGGCCAGCCCATGGATCA
>OY992889.1:37313321-37333321 GCA_963921405.1 Cepaea hortensis
ATTAATCATGTAGATTGCATTGCTGTGATTTAGCATCGTTGTGATCGGCAACGAAACGACCTTCTGGGAAAACAGGCTGTACGGCTAGTGAAAGCTCTGTCAGAAACGATGATTTCAGAAAACAAGTTGGAGCTGCAAGAGTGTTAGACTACGCATAAAAAGATAAAGGCAACATTGATGGTTTGGCCATGGAACTGGACTATCACAAGACAATGCCCCACAAAAGGATTTAGCACTAAGATATGTCTGAAACCAGTCTGACTTGGCCCTGCAAACGATTAATTTATGGGATATGGGAATTTATACTTATCACAGTGCATTATGCATACATACACTCGATGTAGAGCTAGATGTCTCTTCTTAACCTGATGCAAAATGCTTTAAGAGGCTAGAGGTTGAGTTAGAGTCGAGAACCAACATCACTGCCCTCTAGACCAGTGGTTCTCAACCGAGGGAATTTTAGGGTTTCCCAAGGGGAAGGGGGGGGGGGGGGGGGGGAGAGGGATTCAGACTATTTCAAGATAGCGTTAATACAAGAACCGATTACTTCATATTGTTTTTCCCTCCATAATTTACGATTCTGTACTCTTCGCTCTTCTGAGATTCATTTTACAACGTAATTAGACCTGCAAATCACGTTTTATGTAGGCGTCTAGACGTGTTCTAGTATATGTTATTAAATTTAGCTTCCATTTTTACGTATATTGTGTAGGGGAGGTGGAATTTATCGCGAGGAAATACGAAAGGGGGGGGGGTGACATTCTGAATATATGGGGAAGGATGCCTGGGCCAAACAAGGTTGATAACCACTGTTTTAGACATTCCCATATGGGCTTTGTTTTCATCTTCAACAAACAGCGAAGAGTCCGAATACTAATGGTACCAACTGCGGTCTGATTTTGAGGGAAGAAAAAGAAGAAGGAGAAGGAAGAGAAGGACTAGGTGGAAGAGGAGAAGAAGAAGATAATAAAGAACAATTAATAAAAAGACAAACATGAAGAACGAGAAGTAGAGGGTTATGAAGAAAACAAGAGGAGGAAAAGGAGGGAGAAGAGAAGGAGAGGGAGAAGAAAAAAAACCCACACCACTACCTTGACAAGCAAGTTCATAAACTACTTTGCCATCACCAGACAAGCAGTCTAAAAACGGTCTATTCTTCTCATAGTCTCAATCCTATGGAGGTGATCACCATGAGTCCCCCAGGCTCCTGTCTGCGGTGTCACATGACCTCAAGCTTTAGTGTATCTTCTTCTCTCTAACACTAGCCTGCCTCTTCTCCTTCAACTGTTATGCTATGTTGAGTCAAGAACCGACATTCCCAGCACTCCCGACATTCCCTTGCGTACTCAGGCTCTATCTTCAACAACCAGCCAGGAGTCCCAATTATAATGGTACCAGCTACATTCTGATTATGTATTCTTCTGATCTTTCCTCGGAGTACTGCGTGTCTGCCAAATCGTCTGGTCACCCCTTCTGCTGTAACAACATTGTCTAGCTTACCCCTCAATATGTGTCCACATATGTGAGTTGTCTACTGGTAATGCAGTAAATCAGTCCTCATCAAGTGTGGTTTTCTTCAAGACGTCTTAATTGCTCTTATTATCTGTTCTTGGTGTTCTCAGCGTTCCCTGACCAAATCCACTCAGCCTAGTTACTATTTCTCACTATTTTATCAAGTCAAAACGATTCGACATTCTGTTAAAAATAGCCTAGTAACATATGTGTTTTGTATGTCAGCTTTAAGGATTCATTGATTGCTTCAATGTATGTGGATTGACTTCTGCACTATGAACCCGTAGTGACGCAGCGACATATTCCAGGCAATAAATTGCGCAGCCTTTTGTTTGTGCCTTCATTATTTGTATCTACAAAAGAAAGACGTTATTTATTATACATGGTTCACTTCGAAACATCAGAACTGATAATAATTAACTCTTTACTTAGCAGCTCTCTTTTATTGTACGCTAAGAGCCGACAAGAATTCAGTCGCTCTAAAAGACAATAATCAAAAGTTGAGTTGAGTTGAGCTAAGGCCTCACTGCACTCAGGACATTCCCATACGCGCTCCGACCCCTCGTTCAACGGCCAACGAAGCGTCACACTACTAATCAATAGTCAACATCAGTTAAGAACTGCTCACAAACAACATCATGTCTCCGGAATTAAATACCTTTAGTCATATTAACGTCACAGTGATTTAGAAAACAGCTGTACTTCTGTGCATAATTTCTGGAAGAAGAGGCAGGGGACTATCAACATAAACCGGACAATAAAAAAATTTTTTGGATATAAATATGCATGAGACATGACAACTGTTGAAGGATGGAGCATCTTTCCGACTGCAGTTCTATAGGTGCTTGAGACACGATGGTGAGAACTGTTGAAGGATGGAGCATCTTTCTGATTGCAGTTCATTATGGTGCTTGAGACATGATGGTGAGAACTGTTGAAGGATGGAGCATCTTTCCGACTGCAGTTCTACAAAGCACTTGCTACACGATGGTGAGAACTGTTGAAGGATGGAGCATCTTTCTGATTGCAGTTCTATAGGTGCTTGAGACACGATGGTGAGAACTGTTGAAGGATGGAGCATCTTTCTGATTGCAGTTCATTATGGTGCTTGAGACATGATGGTGAGAACTGTTGAAGGATGGAGCATCTTTCTGATTGCAGTTCATTATGGTGCTTGAGACATGATGGTGAGAACTGTTGAAGGATGGAGCATCTTTCTGATTGCAGTTCATTATGGTGCTTGAGACATGATGGTGAGAACTGTTGAAGGATGGAGCATCTTTCTGATTGCAGTTCATTATGGTGCTTGAGACATGATGGTGAGAACTGTTGAAACATCGAGCATCTTTCCGACTGCAGTTCTATAGGTGCTTGAGACACGATGGTGAGAACTGTTGAAGGATGGAGCATCTTTCTGATTGCAGTTCATTATGGTGCTTGAGACATGATGGTGAGAACTGTTGAAGGATGGAGCATCTTTCTGATTGCAGTTCATTATGGTGCTTGAGACATGATGGTGAGAACTGTTGAAGGATGGAGCATCTTTCTGATTGCAGTTCTATAGGTGCTTGAGACATGATGGTGAGAACTGTTGAAGGATGGAGCATCTTTCTGATTGCAGTTCTATAGGTGCTTGAGACATGATGGTGAGAACTGTTGAAACATCGAGCATCTTTCCGACTGCAGTTCTATAGGTGCTTGAGACACGATGGTGAGAACTGTTGAAGGATGGAGCATCTTTCTGATTGCAGTTCATTATGGTGCTTGAGACATGATGGTGAGAACTGTTGAAGGATGGAGCATCTTTCTGATTGCAGTTCATTATGGTGCTTGAGACACGATGGTGAGAACTGTTGAAGGATGGAGCATCTTTCTGATTGCAGTTCATTATGGTGCTTGAGACATGATGGTGAGAACTGTTGAAGGATGGAGCATCTTTCTGATTGCAGTTCATTATGGTGCTTGAGACACGATGGTGAGAACTGTTGAAGGATGGAGCATCTTTCTGATTGCAGTTCATTATGGTGCTTGAGACATGATGGTGAGAACTGTTGAAGGATGGAGCATCTTTCCGACTGCAGTTCTATAGGTGCTTGAGACACGATGGTGAGAACTGTTGAAGGATGGAGCATCTTTCTGATTGCAGTTCATTATGGTGCTTGAGACATGATGGTGAGAACTGTTGAAGGATGGAGCATCTTTCTGATTGCAGTTCATTATGGTGCTTGAGACATGATGGTGAGAACTGTTGAAGGATGGAGCATCTTTCTGATTGCAGTTCATTATGGTGCTTGAGACATGATGGTGAGAACTGTTGAAACATCGAGCATCTTTCCGACTGCAGTTCTATAGGTGCTTGAGACACGATGGTGAGAACTGTTGAAGGATGGAGCATCTTTCTGATTGCAGTTCATTATGGTGCTTGAGACATGATGGTGAGAACTGTTGAAGGATGGAGCATCTTTCCGACTGCAGTTCTATAGGTGCTTGAGACACGATGGTGAGAACTGTTGAAGGATGGAGCATCTTTCTGATTGCAGTTCATTATGGTGCTTGAGACATGATGGTGAGAACTGTTGAAGGATGGAGCATCTTTCTGATTGCAGTTCATTATGGTGCTTGAGACATGATGGTGAGAACTGTTGAAGGATGGAGCATCTTTCTGATTGCAGTTCATTATGGTGCTTGAGACATGATGGTGAGAACTGTTGAAACATCGAGCATCTTTCCGACTGCAGTTCTATAGGTGCTTGAGACACGATGGTGAGAACTGTTGAAGGATGGAGCATCTTTCTGATTGCAGTTCATTATGGTGCTTGAGACATGATGGTGAGAACTGTTGAAGGATGGAGCATCTTTCTGATTGCAGTTCATTATGGTGCTTGAGACATGATGGTGAGAACTGTTGAAACATCGAGCATCTTTCCGACTGCAGTTCTATAGGTGCTTGAGACACGATGGTGAGAACTGTTGAAGGATGGAGCATCTTTCTGATTGCAGTTCATTATGGTGCTTGAGACATGATGGTGAGAACTGTTGAAGGATGGAGCATCTTTCTGATTGCAGTTCATTATGGTGCTTGAGACATGATGGTGAGAACTGTTGAAGGATGGAGCATCTTTCTGATTGCAGTTCATTATGGTGCTTGAGACATGATGGTGAGAACTGTTGAAACATCGAGCATCTTTCCGACTGCAGTTCTATAGGTGCTTGAGACACGATGGTGAGAACTGTTAAAGGATGGAGCATCTTTCCGACTGCAGTTCTACAAGGCGTTTGATACACGATGATGAGAACTGTTGAAGGATGGAGCATCTTTCCGACTGCAGTTCTACAAGGCACTTGCTACACGATGGTGAAGAATAATTTCAAATACATAGCCATATTTCCTTAGTAGGCTTAAACCAAACCTACAGGGTATAATAACAACACATCGTGCGTAGTGTTACACGAGGTCAATATATGGCATTCCTTACGACAGAAAAAGCTAAAAAATAAAAACAAATCCACATACACACACAAAACTAATGAGTGAATATGTAAAACAAAAAGTTTCCTGTAATGGCTTAAAAATCAATGGAATTCTCTACGTTAATAATTCAGAACGCATCGTTTGAGTGACTCCATGAACTGCCGCCAGTTGTCTACACTTATATATACGGATGTATTTCGGCTTACGTAGAGCGGACACGCTGCGGGTGGGTTGACATGTTGCATGCAATGTATAATTCATGTTTTAAAAGCACTCTGGAAGTTGGGCCTAATATCACGTGGTTTCGGAGAGATGAGGAAGAAAATGCCTGCTCGTACTTGTTTGCATTGTATTGTGTATACGTAGCTAGCTATGTTTGTCATTGTGGTTCTACCATATGCTGTGTTTTCTAACAGACCGCAATTCATAATGTTGTTCATAATGTTGTTCATAGATTAACCCTTCTTTGATGAGAGGTCAGTATTTCATCTTCATCATGTGCCATGCCGATAAGCGTGGGCGGTCATGTTTCACCACGTTGCACGATCACAAGAGTCATTGATCAGCTCCGTGTTATTGCCTCGACCATGCCGTATAGTCAAGCCATCCAAATATTTACTTCTCTACCTTCCCCTTGTTCTCTTCCCCTCAATCTTGCCAGTTTTCACCAGGTTCTCTAGTTTATTTCTTTTCATAACTTACCCAAAAAATGTTGACTGTCTACATCTAATTTCTCCAATCAGTTGTAGGACTTGCTCATTGGCCAATATTTGGAACGGGCTATTTCCAAGATTTCTTAACAGGAATTTCATATTCATCGTCGCCCATGAAGCGCAATTTTTGCTTCATTTTATCTTCTCTTCTTCTGTCTGTAAACTCCCAGGGGAGCAAAGATTCTCTCGCGTGCAGATTTTGTAGATTTGTCCTTGACTGGTTGGAGTTTTACTGTCTGCTTTCTTTTAGCGCTGAATGTTGTGCAACACATAACAAACCCGACTCCTCACATTGTGCCAAGGGCTTCGTGCGAAGGAGCGCAATTGGGAGGGTATAAAAGCTTTACCCTAGTGCGAAGTAATGCAACCTAAAGACTAAATTTCATGGCAGGGCAGATTACAGCCTAAGCCTTGGTTGGCAACTGGTTTAGGATCGAAGCTCCGACAGAGTTTTGCTGATCAGACAGTTTCTGCAGCTTGTCTTGTTCCAGATGTAGGGGTGTTACCTTTCCTCTGGAGTAAACTAGGCAGGCCGAGAGAGGGATCATGCTGCATGGGCAACACATGGTGTCTACAATTCAGTCCAGGCTTTGTGCTTTGGAGACGTTATTATGTCTTGTTTGAATCACAGTGTAACAAACTATCCTCTGTCAAGACCGCAAGGTGCCAATAAAGTATTATATAATAAATACTGCACATGTGCCATCCAGCTGAAGTAGGCGTTTTTGTCTCTCCGCACATTTCGTTCTTTGGTGTTCTGCATTAACTCTGCTGAAAATATTCCTTTATGCCACGTTCTCAGTCTATTCAGCATCATTTCTTTCCGTTTGCCTCTTCCTTTTTTCCCGCTGATATTTCCACTTGTTTTCCAATACCTCTCTCCTAATTATATAACCAATAAACGAGGTATGAAGCTTATCTCTAGTCATATATAATGTTTACTGATTAACATTTTCCAAGCCATCATTGTTTATTATTCCAGTAGTCCAGGGTATTAGCAACATTGTTAGTTATTCCAGCAGTCCAGGGTATTAGCAACATTGTTAGTTACTCCAGCAGTCCAGGGTATTAGCAACATTGTTAGTTACTCCAGCAGTCCAGGGTATTAGCAACATTGTTAGTTACTCCAACAGTCCAGGGTATTAGCAACATTGTTAGTTACTCCAGCAGTCCTCGGTATTAGCAACATTGTTAGTTACTCCAGCAGTCCTGGGTATTAGCAACATTGTTAGTTACTCCAGCAGTCCGAGGTATTAGCATCATTGTTAGTTACTCCAGCAGTCCAGGGTATTAGCAACATTGGTAGTTACTCCAGCAGTCCATGGTATTAGCAACATTGTTAGTTACTCCAGCAGTCGAGGGTATTAGCAACATTGTTAGTTACTCCAGCAGTCCAGGGTATTAGCAGCACTGTTAGTTAATCCAGCAGTCCAGGGTATTAGCAACATTGTTAGTTACTCCAGCAGTCCTGGGTATTAGCAACATCGATAGTTACTCCAGCAGTCCAGGGTATTAGCAACATTGATAGTTACTCCAGCAGTCCAGGGTATTAGCAACATTGTTAGTTACTCCAGCAGTCCAGGGTATTAGCAACATTGTTAGTTACTCCAGCAGTCCAGGGTATTAGCAACATTGTTAGTTACTCCAGCAGTCCAGGGTATTAGCAACATTGTTAGTTACTCTAGCAGTCCAGGGTATTAGCAACATTGATAGTTACTCCAGCAGTCCAGGGTATTAGCAACATTGTTAGTTACTCCAGTAGTCCAGGGTATTAGCAACATTGTTAGTTACTACAGCAGTCCAGGGTATTAGCAACATTGTTAGTTACTCCAGTAGTCCAGGGTATTAGCAACATTGTTAGTTACTCTAGTAGTCCAGGGTATTAGCAACATTGTTAGTTACTCCAGCAGTCCTGGGTATTAGCAACATTGTTAGTTACTCCAGCAGTCTTGGCTGGGTATTAGCAACATTGTTAGTTACTCCAGTAGTCCAGGGTATTAGCAACATTGTTAGTTACTACAGCAGTCCAGGGTATTAGCAACATTGTTAGTTACTACAGCAGTCCAGGGTATTAGCAACATTGTTAGTTACTCCAGTAGTCCAGGGTATTAGCAACATTGTTAGTTACTCCAGTAGTCCAGGGTATTAGCAACATTGTTAGTTACTCCAGCAGTCCAGGGTATTAGCAACATTGTTAGGTACTCCAGCAGTCCTGGGTATTAGCAACATTGTTAGTTACTCCAGCAGTCTTGGCTGGGTATTAGCAACATTGTTAGTTACTCCAGCAGTCTTGGCTGGGTATTAGCAACATTGTTAGTTACTACAGCAGTCTTGGCTGGGTATTAGCAACATTGTTAGTTACTCCAGCAGTCCAGGGTATTAGCAACATTGTCAGGGTCTGGCCATAACTCGCCACCGGCTCGTGGTGGTGAGGTCTCGGTGGATTGACGCTGAGCCGCCAGCGTCTGCAGCCTACCTTGTGCCAGACGTATTGGTTACCCATTCCTCTGGAATATACAAGACTAGGCCGAGAGAGAAATCATGTCGTTTGGGCATCACATGATCTCTGAAGCTTTGCCCAGACATTGTGTTGGAATATTGGCCACATTCCACTCACATACTTTGGTCTGTCAAGACTGCAAGGTGTCTACTACATAGTTACTCCAGCAGTCCAGGGTATTAGCAACATTGTTAGTTACTACAACAGTCCAGGGTATTAGCAACATTGTTAGTTACTCCAGCAGTCCTGGGTATTAGCAACATTGTTAGTTACTCCAGCAGTCCTGGGTATTAGCAACATTGTTAGTTACTCCAGTAGTCCAGGGTATTAGCAACATTGTTAGTTACTCCAGCAATCCAGGGTATTAGCAACATTGTTAGGTACTCCAGCAGTCCTGGGTATTAGCAACATTGTTAGTTACTCCAGCAGTCTTGGCTGGGTATTAGCAACATTGTTAGTTACTCCAGCAGTCTTGGCTGGGTATTAGCAACATTGTTAGTTACTACAGCAGTCTTGGCTGGGTATTAGCAACATTGTTAGTTACTCCAGCAGTCCAGGGTATTAGCAACATTGTCAGGGTCTGGCCATAACTCGCCACCGGCTCGTGGTGGTGAGGTCTCGGTGGATTGACGCTGAGCCGCCAGCGTCTGCAGCCTACCTTGTGCCAGACGTATTGGTTACCCATTCCTCTGGAATATACAAGACTAGGCCGAGAGAGAAATCATGTCGTTTGGGCATCACATGATCTCTGAAGCTTTGCCCAGACATTGTGTTGGAATATTGGCCACATTCCACTCACATACTTTGGTCTGTCAAGACTGCAAGGTGTCTACTACATAGTTACTCCAGCAGTCCAGGGTATTAGCAACATTGTTAGTTACTACAACAGTCCAGGGTATTAGCAACATTGTTAGTTACTCCAGCAGTCCTGGGTATTAGCAACATTGTTAGTTACTCCAGCAGTCCTGGGTATTAGCAACATTGTTAGTTACTCCAGCAGTCCTGGGTATTAGCAACATTGTTAGTTACTCCAGTAGTCCAGGGTATTAGCAACATTGTTAGTTACTCCAGCAGTCCTGGGTATTAGCAACATTGTTAGTTACTCCAGCAGTCCAGAGTATTAGCAACATTGTTAGTTACTCCAACAGTCCAGGGTATTAGCAACATTATTAGTTACTCCAACAGTCCAGGGTATTAGCAACACTGTTTGTTACTCCAGCAGTCCTGGGTATTAGCAACATTCGTCTCAGGAAACCCAACTCATTTGCGTCCAAACCCTGCATATTATATTCATTCACGTTTCATATTTCACTACAAAAAAAAAGTTAACAAATCTAACCTTCTCACATATGGACGCCAATTTTCGAGAAATATTCCAGAACTTTCACCAGAGAAAGAATCAATAGGAAGCTTATGTTCATTCCCGAGAACCGATTTAACTGACGGCAGTACACTGGACTGGCAGACTACAGACATGCGGTTGACAGCCTGCTCTGGGGATTCGCTGTTGGATATTGATGAAACACCCAAGGACTCCTGTGAAGTACATTAACTTCATAAACCCAATCCGGGGGTCAGCAAGGCCGAATGAATAAGAACGCTCGTTCTTATACAATGTACGGCTCTAGCGTTTACTATAGATCACGACTCAGTAAACTACAAGAGAAGGTTCTTACCACAGTGCATGAACTACAACCCCCCCCCCCCCCCCATTTATACTACAATAGGAAATTCTCACAGTAGTGTATGAACTACAAAACCTACCATAAACTACACTTGGAGATTCTTGTCATGTTGCAAGAACTACAAAGCCGCCCATAAACTATAATAGAAGGTTCTTACCAATGTGCATGAAATACATTTTTAGATACCAGATTCACATCTAAACATCGTCCTGGTTCGCATCGTATGTAAGCCAAATTCACACCGATACACTAGTATAGTTGTATTGCAGATTCACACTGAAACATAGGCATGGTTCCCTACCTACATATACCAGATTCAAATCGAAATATTAACGTATTTCTCAATGCATAATTATCAGATTCACACCGAAACCCGCGTCTTGTTCCCAATGTGTAATTACCAGATTCACACATGCCTTACATATTCATTTTGTAGGTTGGTTTCTAATTTGTGTAATTTAGCTTGCCCAGCAGTCTTTTCTAGACCTTATTACACGCATTGGGTTGTATGGTGTTATGTTGCCACTCCCATGTTTTATAATCCAAGCGGCTCTCGGTGAGTGATGTTGTCAAGATCTCGCGGCTTTCTTTACTTCCCCAGACGTTTCCTGGTACCAATTTTAGACTGAGTCGACCTGGGAGGCCTGGTCTGTTTTAACAATCAGCTTGTATGGAGACTCAAACACACGGCCACCGAGCCGTTGCATATCCTTTACAGGACGTAGTAGTCGACTCCAGTATTTATTTGGCTGTTTGTGATTCCTGAGCAAGTTTACGTTTAGTAATTTGCCATTGCTTTCTGAACAACCGGCACTCAAACCATCGTAGGGAAACCAACGCAAAGCGGTCTGCTTCCAAATCACCCACAGCTGTGTTTCGAATGTGGTGTGCGTGATTTGATATTGCCATCATATTTTGTAGGCCTGAATGTACGGAGGAATAGATGGTAAATATCCCCCTCACTTAGCAGGCGACGAGTTCATGAGTCGAACCCAGGTTCGACCGTGCTCATGACATTACAGTGTTGTTTTAAACGTCGTGATATTCAAGACCAAGGCACAATTAGATTGGAATGACTGGTTTTTTACTCCTCGCGTTTCCTTTCCTGACAGTCAACAGCACGATCTGAAATTATCCGGTGAGCATTTTATGATGCTGGATTGTCAACCCTCCAGACCTGTACTGGTCGAACAACAGGAGCCCTATCATTGCTGGGTACTGAACCTACATTTGGTATGCAAGAGTACTAACTATTTCCTTTTCGAGACTTCTGTCGGAAAAAATGTCTTATGTAAACATTTACAGAAGTTCGTCACAGTTGCATTTAGCCACCATTACTCATTTTGACCTGTCAAAGTTGACTTTATTAACGTGATCTATTCCCAGAAATAGAATTCTGTGAAATCTGAAAAGCTGCTTAATGATGTACGCTCAAAAAGATGACGCTATCCCTAGGCAACATTGGCGGAATGTGAGGCCAGGTAAAAAGTGACATCGTTGGAAACTGAAGCTCAATAAATTGGATCACGGCGTCCACTGGGAAAAGACGGAAATCTCGATAATGCAGAGAAGTCGGTAATAAGCAAATTACAATGGCTGAAATATCATTAGGCTTTATAGAATTTATATATATATATATATATATATATATATATATATATATATATATATATATATATATATATATATATATATATATATATATATATATGTATATATATATATATATATATATATATATATATATATATATATATATATATATATATATAATAACGTCTGTATAATTTAATATAATATAATGACGCGTGTACTAAAATGATATTTAGAACCTATGGCACTGAATCAAGAATCGTGATTGAACAATTTAGGAAGAGCCAGGAGGCAACGGGGATCTGCTACCTCATATGAATGTTGAATACCTTCATTTGCCAGAGTAATTAACAATGATTGGCTGGAAGAGGCCAATGAAATTAGAACGTTCAATACAGCAATAGGAAAGCGACAAACATGGTTCTTCGGTCATGTAATTAGTCAAGAAGTTTAAATATTGAGCACAACCCACTACTGGCAACGCTGATCGTATTCTGGTATGAACCTAAGGCCTATCCCCGTCAATATGGAAGCACTATACTGGAGTTTCGCCCTCGTTTGAGCTCGTCAGTAGTGCATATTCCTGACCGGATCCGGAAAGAAGCCCCGGATGACAGGCGTGTGAAGCGGGTGTGTAACCACGCGGCACAAGTTGGACACACAGCCAAATTATCATAATAGAATATTATAACGTCACCCATCGTAGGTTATGCTCAAGTCGAGAAGTACTGAAAAATGTAGTCGTGTCTAGGAAGATCGGTGGGAAACGAATACGAGGCAGACCTGGTGCTGCATGGTCTTAGACTGTGGCAAAGGGGAATGTCATTAGTAGAGGTGATCCAGACATATGACCAAGGGCAGAGATTTGTGGCGGGGCATGACGCCTCACCAGTTGGCAAGGCACATGGTGATTATGGGAGTAGTAGATTACTTCTTTAGTTTTCTAGACATCTCTAAAGAATGTTCGAGAGTTAATGAGGAGTTAACAACAGTAATGTTGTTTCCTCAAGTTTACTATCATCTTATACAATTGTAACATCCGAAAACGAATCAATGATTTAATTAGGAAATAACTATTTTTCGTACCTTTTGAAGCTTCCTTTTAAATTGTAACCAAATTTACAAGGACATGCTGCAATACATTGTTAGATTTTTACTTTCGGTGACAAGATTTCTAAACAGTAAGATACTATACGCAATTGCATCTACACAAGGTGAATCATCACGTAGACATCATCAATAGAATAAGTGCATCTGCACTGTAAACTTCAATTTGTCAAGCATCTTCTTATGAACACAGAATCCATGTTATTTGTACGTAGCGCAAATATATCAAGGGAGTCTGAATACCATTTTCTTTGTCAGCAAAATGTATACGTCGATAGACCGTAAAACATAACACCATCTGACGCCTGTTCATAGTTCATTGAGACTGATTACCTTACAGTGTAGTCACAGCTAGTATGTCGATAATAAACGGTTCATTTTCTTCTTCTTCTTCTTCTTCTTCTTCTTCTTCTTCTTCTTCTTCTTCTTCTTCTTCTTCTTCTTCTTCTTCTTCTTCCCCTGATTTCCTTGATATGCCTTTCGGCGTCAGGCCTTGAAGTGTCCCATGTACAAGGAAATGTTACTTGTCTTGGCTATTTCGCTGATCCTGCATTAACAGAGTCAGCTCCTTGCGCTTGATCTAAATGTCAGTACTATTTACTGTATGCTGTTTACTGTTTGATGTCTATTGTATGCTGTTTACTTTAAGCAGTTTCCTGTTTGCTGTTTACTGTTTGCTGTTTTCTGTTTGATGTTTACTGTTTGATGTTTACTGTTTCATGTTTACAATTTGATGTCTATTGTATGTTGTTTACAGTAAGCAGTTTACTGTTTGCTGTTTTGTGGCAGTACTGTTATATAACCAAACCAGCTGACTTGTTGTATCAACACCACCCATTATTGACACAAACCAATCATGCATGAACTCACTTGGTTACTACACGGTTGTGATCTAGCATTTCACTCCCCACTCTCAGTTCACCCATTGACTTAGTCTGTTCACTACCATTTCTCTCCCCACTCTCAGTTCACCCATTGACTTAGTCTGTTCACTACCATTTCTCTCCCCACTCTTAGTTCACCCGTTGACCTAATCTGTTCACTACCATTTCTCTCCCAACTCTCAGTTCACTTGTTGACCTAGTCTGTTCACTACCATTTCTCTCCCCACTCTCAGTTCACCCATTGACTTAGTCTGTTCACTACCATTTCTCTCCCCACTCTCAGTTCACCCATTGACTTAGTCTGTTCACTACCATTTCTCTCCCCACTCTCAGTTCACCCGTTGACCTAGTCTGTTCACTACCATTTCTCTCCCCACTCTCAGTTCACTCGTTGACCTAGTCTGCTCACTACCATTTCTCTCCCCACTCTCAGTTCACCCATTGACTTAGTCTGTTCACTACTATTTCTCTCTCCACTCTCAGTTCACTCGTTGACCTAGTCTGTTCACTACCATTTCTCTCCCCACTCTCAGTTCACCCATTGACCTAGTCTGTTCACTACCATTTCTCTCCCCACTCTCAGTTCACCCATTGACCTAGTCTGTTCACTACCATTTCTCTCCCCACTCTCAGTTCACCCATTGACCTAGTCTGTTCACTACCATTTCTCTCTCCACTCTCAGTTCACTCGTTGACCTAGTCTGTTCACTACCATTTCTCTCCCCACTCTCAGTTCACCCATTGACTTAGTCTGTTCACTACCATTTCTCTCCCCACTCACAGTTCACCCATTGACTTATTCTGTTCACTACCATTTCTCTCTCCACTCTCAGTTCACTCGATGACCTAGTCTGTTCACTACCATTTCTCTCCCCACTCTCAGTTCACCCGTTGACCTAGTCTGTTCACTACCATTTCTCTCCCCACTCTCAGTTCACTCGTTGACCTAGTCTGTTCACTACCATTTCTCTCCCCACTCTCAGTTCACTCGTTGACCTAGTCTGTTCACTACCATTTCTCTCCCCACTCTCAGTTCACCCATTGACCTAGTCTGTTCACTACCATTTCTCTCTCCACTCTCAGTTCACTCGTTGACCTAGTCTGTTCACTACCATTTCTCTCTCCACTCTCAGTTCACCCATTGACCTAGTCTGTTCACTACCATTTCTCTCTCCACTCTCAGTTCACTCGTTGACCTAGTCTGTTCACTACCATTTCTCTCCCCACTCTCAGTTCACCCATTGACCTAGTCTGTTCACTACCATTTCTCTCCCCACTCTCAGTTCACCCATTGACCTAGTCTGTTCACTACCATTTCTCTCCCCACTCTCAGTTCACCCATTGACCTAGTCTGTTCACTACCATTTCTCTCTCCACTCTCAGTTCACTCGATGACCTAGTCTGTTCACTACCATTTCTCTCCCCACTCTCAGTTCACCCATTGACTTAGTCTGTTCACTACCATTTCTCTCCCCACTCACAGTTCACCCATTGACTTATTCTGTTCACTACCATTTCTCTCTCCACTCTCAGTTCACTCGTTGACCTAGTCTGTTCACTACCATTTCTCTCCCCACTCTCAGTTCACCCATTGACCTAGTCTGTTCACTACTATTTCTCTCCCCACTCTCAGTTCACCCATTGACTTAGTCTGTTCACTACCATTTCTCTCCCCACTCTCAGTTCACTCGTTGACCTAGTCTGTTCACTACCATTTCTCTCCCCACTCTCAGTTCACCCATTGACTTAGTCTGTTCACTACCATTTCTCTCCCCACTCTCAGTTCACTCGTTGACCTAGTCTGTTCACTAGCATGCCTAATGATCACTATACATGGTTAATTTGTAATAACTGTGCAGTGTTTGAAAATATTGGCGATCCAAGTTTTGTATTTACCTATTATGTTGCATGAACTTTATAGAGGGTGAATACGAAACTTGGACCGGAAATATTTTCAAACACTGCACAGTCATTAAATTACTCCCTAATATTTATCATTTGGCTGTTTATTGGCAGGCGTCTGTGGCGAAGGAGAGGTGAATCCAGCATACCGCTATCGAAATCAGCAGACAGTCTTGTGTTCATTTATTAACAATAGTATGAGCGCCGGTTATTCATAAAGCAATGGCGTTTTCTTTTTTTGTTTTTTGTTAATTTTTTTTTTTAAAGCATATCCTTTACAGGACTTAGCTGTCAACACCAGCATCTTTCAGCTGTATGTTGATCTCTTGGCAAGATTACGCTCAGTAGTTTGCCATTGCTTTCTGAGCGGCCGGCTCACATACCCCGTAAGTTACTGATGCGATTCGAACCACTGCTGATTTGAACCGTCATCACGTTACCGACGAGAGTATACGAGATTACGCAGAAAAGTCATAACCTCTAAGCCACGAAGCCGGCAATGGCGTATTACAGAACATAAACTTGCCAAGAAATGCTGGAGTTGACTGCGACGTCCTGTAGCGGACATACAACAAACGTTTTTTGTTTAATGAAGTAAGACAGATTCGTGACAACACCTATATCATGTTCTTGCTGTCATCTTTGTTGGCATTGTCACTTCTTGTCTTGTTTGCTATTATTTTCAGGCGCTGTCATCTCTGTTGTTGCAATTCTTTTCATTTATATTGCATTTGCCCCTTACCAAGGGTCGTGTGAGGACTTATTCGAATCCCTATTCAGGAGAGGACCTTTTTTTATGCCCAAGGCTCCCATGATCTTGCCATTGGATATTTTCCGGAAAGTAAATGGAGCCGGCATAATAGTGACCACTTCATCCGTCGAATGCCGTTTGGTTTATAGAAAATATGGGGCAAGTACCATTTATGAAATGTCTTTGGGAGTAAAAGCTGCGCCGTTATACTGTCACTGTCATCTACTGTCTTGAGCCTGAGTAATTAGGGTCGCCTGGCTAGTGTAATCACCGCGATCTATGCAGGTTAGGGTTTTTCTTTTTGCCTCCGAAAAAATACAATTTCACACCATACCGATGATTCCAACCTGGGTCTCCCGAAGGAGAACCCGGCATTTTGGCCACTGGGCTAGGCGCTGCTCGACGTGGTACTAACCACGGGATTCACGGAGTCTCGGTCAGTCTATAGTCGTATGGGGCTAGCATCAAATGCCCAGTGTCACTTAAGGCGAGTGAAAGGGTCCTTTACTGTTACTGATTTGAACCTAAACCCATTGTCTGTGTCTGAGGATAGTGAACGCAGTTTCAGATACACTGGATTCGAAGTTAGACGCAAGCGATTTGCTGCAGACCGATTTGTGTTGATTTTCACAATGGTATCATCGACTGTCGTTCAGAAAACAATGACACACTCATTTATTCATTCATTTAGTAGCATGCATTTTGCAGAACTTCTCTCCCATAACAACTTTCCGGAAAACTCCTCCGCATAAACAAGATGTCCGATACACCCATCTGAAGATCATCTGCTTTAAAATGCACCCATCTTCTCTTTGACCTTCCTCTTCATCTCCCCGGGATACATCTTCATTATTGTTATGATGTTACGCCAAACTTTCAAGACCTTTCAAGTGACAAAAATATTTCAATTTTCTTTATTTTATCGTCTTTAGTAGCCACCTTCTTCAGTATTCAACTCTTGTCGTATGGATGCATTTGTTCTTTTCTGAATCTAAGATATTCTTAGAACCCGTCTATAACATTTATATTCAAAAGCATTTATGCGCTGTTAGATTTGCAGATGGTTATTCTTCGGTTTTCTCGTCATGCGGTGTTCTTGTGGTCTCTGGCTAGTTTCTTTACATATGTTGTCTATATATGTTATGAACAAGAGAGGGGACAGGACACAAACTTGTCGTACTCCGGATCTTATGGTGAAGGGTTCTGAGTGTCCTCCAATTGCTCTCACTATGCATTCGCTGTTGTTGTAATGAAAGATATTAAAAGTCGAATTACAGAAAAGTAAGTTTAAACCAGCTGGCTGCTGGGGATGGGGACGGAGCGCTTATGGGAATGTCCCGAATGCTGTGATGTCGGTTCCTAAATCAATCAATCAATCAATCAATCAAACGTCGAATTGCTTTTGCTCTTTAAAAACTAAAACAACTGAATAAATTGTGACGTCGGACAGATAGACCTACAAAAATTAGAACTCCGTAGCTCTAGCGACGACCCACAGGAGTCTCCGAAAAATTTAATTCGTAAACCGAAGGACTCGACCCGGAATCGAACCCACGACCTTTGGAGCCCGAGTTAAACGGCTTGACCACTTGGCCACGAAGACTCAATTTTGCCAAGTTTGACCTCCTATTTGGACAAAAGGACATTATATCGCCATACTAGGGTAATCGCGTTGTTTGTTTTCTTTCGAGTATCCTCAGTATCCTTTCAATGCTCAGTGAACGGAAATTTGCATTATAATATTTCTTTATTTAATTCTGTACTATGTCTGGTCCAAACTTACTTTTCTGTTTGGCACTGAATCAGTGAACTTTTTTCAAATACCCAAAAATATACCATGTCCTGGAAAAGCGGCCATTACATTTTTCACGTGGCTTTGAGATCACGAATTAGCGAAACGGCGCATTACAACTTATTGATTTCAATTGTGTTTATTTAACGTTAAAGATGTCTTTGTGGTTCAGTAGGCCTGTAATTTTGCAAAAATTGCCACGTCGCGTTTCAACATCACAAGCTTGAAATTAAGAACGTGCCCTGCGCGTGCAGTCGATTAATTATTTATGAATCGCCATTCTTGGCCGTGACCTCCAATTGCTTTTACTTCCGGGTGATAGATTTGAAACGTGTTTACGTTCCTCCAGTAGTTTAAGCATTGACATCTAGTCCCATTCCGTCGCGGACTCAAGATCTTCCCTCAGTGTTCTTTTTTTTTAAATCTCCTCGCCGTTCTTGTCTTTTTATTGCCGTTTTTGTCATTCTTGATAGTATCTTCTTTGTCGTTCGTCTTTGTATTATAAGTGTCATTCTTAATAGTATCACCTGTCTAATACTTGTTAGTATCTTCCTTATCATCATATTGTCTTCTTTTCAATTCTTGTTATGTTTTTTTTTTTTTTATTTGTCAGTCTTGTTAGTATAGTCTTTGTCATTATTGCCATTGCCTTCTTTGACAATCTTGATTTTCGCGTAGTGAATGTCTTCTTCATCTTCTTCTTTCGTTCGCTTGAAATATGTCTATAACTGCAATGTTGTCTCTTGTATGAATCTAACAGTCTTTTTTTAGTTCACTCAGCGGTCCATAGAGTTTATCTTCAACTGTTGTCTCTCTAGGCCAGAAGGTTCGCCTGGATATGTTGTAGTTTGGGCAGTCCTGGAGTATATCCTCTGCTGTCTGCGACGCCAAACCACACGTGCACATGGCTGAGTCACCAATCTTGAATTTTGTATGTATGTGGTTGCGTAATCTATTGTGTCCTGTTCTGAGGCGCAGAATAATGACCTGTTCTCGTCTTGAGTAGGGTTTGGTGGCCTTCTGACTGATTTGATCATTCTTTTCTTTTGGTGAAATGTAATGGGCACATAAGGCTGTTCTTCTTTTGCTCCTTCCTTAACCAATCGATCAGCTCTGTCGTTTCCGGGTACTCCACAGTGGGATGGTATCCACTGTATGATGACCTTATTCTGACTGCTAAGTTCAGAAAGTAGTGTCCTTAGAACTGGTAATTTCCCAGACAAGAGTGATTCTATTACTGATTTTGCATCTGTCAATATCACCACAGGTTGTCTACCATGGCTGGTATTTTGTAATTTCTCTATTGCTATCTTGATTGCCTCAATTTCAGCATCATAGTTATGGCAGTACTTTCCTGTTGGAACTCTGGCCGTGTCCCTAGTATTATTTGGGCATTCTATGTACACTCCCGCTCCTCCATTTCGAACGGCATTTTGCGCTGACCCATCTGTGTAGACTCGGATCCAGAGATCCTGTGGGTATTCGTCATCAAGGAAGCTGAGAGTGGCTGTTCTGCGCTGTACACTGTTCTGTTCTTCCTTGTCAAATATTCCTTTCACTTTTGTCTGGATTTGTAGCGATAGTCTATGTTCATCTTTCCATGGAGTTCGCTCTGGAATAGTTGTCAGTGGGATACCAACTGTGGGCAGATCGGTGGTCTCTCTGCGGAGTCGTTTAACCTGGTGGATAAAACTACTTCTTTTCAACCGCCCCATAACTAAGTTTTCAAATCGGTTCTTCATAGAGTGGCCTGGCAAGCTGAGGAACTAGTCTCCTTGTATTAGTGTTTTTGTATCTCTGCGTTATCTCAGTGCTTGTGTCCGCCCCATTTTCTCCATTGCTACTATAGGGGTTGATCTCGTCCCTCCTGTGATGACTCTAAGAGCTTGATTTTGCACCTTGTCCAGCTCTTGTAGTGTGGTTTTTTTTATGCTGAAGACCACGCAGTTAACCCGTATTCCAGGTGTGGTCGTATGCTCTGTTGGTAAACTTTGCTAAGTATTTTCCCACTGGCTCACCATGTGGTTCCACTTAGCTTTCTCAGGATGGTTATTTTCCTTCTGGCTTTTGCTACTGCTTTTTTTATGTG
>OY992889.1:37338321-37345821 GCA_963921405.1 Cepaea hortensis
GTTGCCATGGAAACCAAGATAAACAGCGGTCATATTGGATTTCTTAAGTATGGTATAAAACATTAACTTTTTAAATCACAGGCTTCATTTTTTGTATACTTGTACAGAAATAAAACCGTTATATGCTGTCAGAAGCTTTTAATGATATCCCTTTACATTTTTTTCTTCATAATTAAAAAACTTTCAACATTTTTATTGACAATATTTTTTGTCTTTTTTACTACTGCACAGAAACTAAATCATAGTTTTACAAATGATCTTGACAAAATTTATATAATACAATGATGAATAAGTCTGCCAAGTTTCATTGTAATGTGACACACAGTTTTTGAAAAAAAAAATTAAAAAAAAACTAAAATATATGGCAAAATGACTCTAAATGAGGAATCGGAGAACATCATATTTTCATTTTTTTTTTTTTTTTTGGTACTAAAAAAGTTATCATAGGGTCGGATTCAGACTTTTCTGTAATGTTTAAGTTCTGGTAGGCTTTTCGGTGCTTACGAGTATTTGCCAGTTATTGACTGCATGATTTCTTACGTTGAGCAGATGACTGAATGTTAAATTTCTTGGAATAAGGCATTTTCAATTCGCGTGTGGAACGGTTGCCAAGCGAAAACACAACAAAACGGCCATCTTGGAAACCCACGTGATCAGTTTCCGCCAACGGGGATCGCGCATTCGGCGAGGTATTCCATATATAGGAGTTTCTGGAAGATTATTGATTCGAAAGAAACAGCCGTACAAAACAGAGTTCCCAATTAAACGAACCCGAAGTTTAACGAACAGTTAGGGGAGGTCGTGACCTTTACAATGATGTATGAAACACGTGGATCGCGCGTCGGCGAAATATTGTTGCTACGGTTTGAAAAAATGTCAATTTCGTTACAATTTTCAATAAGTGGTCAATTTGACACCTAGGGTGGGTTCAGTAAAATATGAATATTGCATTAAAATAAATTTTTAAAGAAAAACAAGTGCCGAATCTGATAGAAGACATGCTAGGGTGTTTAAAAATAAAGTATTCCAAACATAGCCAAATTGACCAAAAATCGATATTTTTTTTTAGATTAGCATCGCCTGCCTCAGGCTGAAGACTGTCCTACACCGCAAGGTATTAAAGACTGTAATGAGAGAGAGAGAGAGAGAGAGAGAGAGAGAGAGAGAGAGAGAGAGAGAGAGAGAGAGAGAAGAGAGAGAGAGATTAAGAGAGAGAGAGACAGAGCGAGCGAGCGAGAGTAAGAGAGAGAGAGAGAGAGAGTCATTGGCTAGATATACCACATATGAGAAAATCCTAAAAGAAACGTGGAAACAGTAAACTGGTTAGAGAAATTAGACCTAAACAATCAAATTTTTTTTAGAACTGAAATAAGGAGGTATAAGGTAGCAAAATTTAGTGACAACTGGCAACATTGATGGGAAAAGAGCAAGTGGCAGGCACAGAGATAAATACCTAAATGGACTGGCCACTGGGCATAATCGGAACAAGAACGCAGTCGTGTTCCAAGACTGATGATTGTGAGGAGGCGAACCATGACAGATGATTGTGAGGAGGCGAACCATGACAGATGATTGTGAGGAGGCGAACCATGACAGATGATTGTGAGGAGGCGAACCATGACAGATGATTGTGAGGTGGCGAACCATGACAGATGATTGTTAGGAGGCGAACCATGACAGATGATTGTGAGGAGGCGAACCATGACAGATGATTGTGAGGTGGCGAACCATGACAGATGATTGTGAGGAGGCGAACCATGACAGATGATTGTGAGGTGGCGAACCATGACAGATGATTGTGAGGAGGCGAACCATGACAGATGATTGTGAGGAGGCGAACCATGACAGATGATTGTGAGGTGGCGAACCATGACAGATGATTGTGAGGTGGCGAACCATGACAGATGATTGTGAGGTGGCGAACCATGACAGATGATTGTGAGGTGGCGAACCATGACAGATGATTGTGAGGTGGCGAACCATGACAGATGATTGTGAGGTGGCGAACCATGACAGATGATTGTGAGGAGGAGAACCATGACAGATGATTGTGAGGTGGCGAACCATGACAGATGATTGTAAGGTGGCGAACCATGACAGATGATTGTGAGGAGGCGAACCATGACAGATGATTGTGAGGAGGCGAACCATGACAGATGATTGTGAGGAGGCGAACCATGACAGATGATTGTGAGGAGGCGAACCATGACAGATGATTGTGAGGAGGCGAACCATGACAGATGATTGTGAGGTGGCGAACCATGACAGATGATTGTGAGGAGGCGAACCATGACAGATGATTGTGAGGAGGCGAACCATGACAGATGATTGTGAGGTGGCGAACCATGACAGATGATTGTGAGGAGGCGAACCATGACAGATGATTGTGAGGTGGCGAACCATGACAGATGATTGTGAGGAGGCGAACCATGACAGCTCACGCTTAAGCCATGGCACATGATGATGATGATGATGATGATGGCAGTGACCACCCAGATAAACTAACTATACATCTATACTGAGAGTGATAGAAGGGCTGAATGTTAGACGGGCCTGTGTGCCCAATTCTTAACCCTTTGAAAATAAAATGTGTTCGTTCGTCCGTTCTATAAGAAAACTAAGCAACCCTTACTAAGGCATGCATAGTTCTCTTAGCAGTCAGATTAATATCTTTTTCAGGTGCTATTACCAACTTAGACATCATCCCAGCCAGTCCATGTGTAATGTGTGGAAGTAAACTGGATAGCTAATTTAGGTATCCGAGTGCACTTCACGTGACCATTAACAAAATAAACTAAACTAGCATATACATCTGGCATATATTGATATTCAGCTTTTGTAGAATGCTGTTAATTTTTTTGCCACTTAATAATTTAACACTATAATTCTAAAACCTCTTACATATATGACGAAAATTATTAATATCACATAATGACATGACGTACGCTGTTAATCTAAAGTATTGAAAAGTTGTGAGACAACAACAAAAACATACAGGAAGAGCAGGCTAAGGTAAAACAACAGAATATAAGATTCATCTCATCTCATCTCATAATGTTCCTCTTGTACATTGCGGTGTGGAGGTGAAGTATAAACATCGTGAGAGTGCCCGATTATGGGCTTCATATGTCGATATTCCCATGGACTCTGTTATTCCCTGCGTCCATCGTTTACGTGGTCGGCCTCTTCCTCTTCCCTCTGGTCTGTACATCATTGCTTGTTGTGGTATGCTGTTGACTGGTAACCTACTTGCATGGCCAAACAATTTGACTTGCTGCTTTCTAATAAAATCTAGTGCTGCTATAACCCCCACTTTAGTCCTGATTTCTTCATTTCTGATCTTATCTCTTCGTGATACGTTGATTCTTCTTCTCAGGAATCTCATTTCTGTTGTTGTGATTGTTCTTTTCTCTTTTTCTGTCATTGTCCAGATTTGGCATTGATAGCATAGAGTAGGTAGGAAGATTGTGATGGAAAGTGCTTTCTTAGTAGTTATTGATACATGTTTGTTCTTTAGTATTGGTGCCATTTGTCCAATGAGTTGGTTTGTCTTATTGCATCTATTTTCGATCTCGTCTTCTAATCTGCCATTTGATGATATTATACATCCTAGGTACTTGAAACTAATATAAGATTATTATGCGAGAGAATATAAGATTAACTGCGATTAAATGGATAGAAGAAATATATGCAAGGCATACTAACACAGAGTCCAGAAGAAACGAACGAACAAAAGAGAGAGGGAAAGAGAGAGGGAGGGAGGGAGAGAGAGAGAAAAACAAAAGAAAGGGGGAGGTGAAGAGAGAGGGAATGAGAGAGAAAGAGAGAGAAACAAATGCGAAAAAATGGGGTTAGAAAAGGAAGAAAGCGCGAGCGGGCGAACTAGCGAGAGAAAGAGAGCGTGAGAGAGATATAGAGACAAAGAAACAGAGAGAAAACACGACAATGGTTCTACACATGATTTTTGTATTCCTCTCCTTTGGGACTTGCCTTCGGGATCATTAACTTTGTGCCATTACGTGGTTGGTCGTTAAGACCAGGCTTCGGGCATCAGGCTATATCCCCTTTCAATATATTCCGCTGAAATCCCCTGTGGCAACTTAAACATTCACTATTCACATCGATGTGAACATACTTCAACAATGGTTCCCAAGCTGCATCAGGCGTTCGATCCTTTGCTTCCTCTGTCATCTATCATCACCATGCAAACACGTGGACATTTACGATGCTTTCTTGGTAGTAAATCTCGTGACAGTTCGAAACCTTGTCTTGAACTGAACTGTCCACCTCACCTTGATCTGACTTTTTCCACCTCACCTTAATCATAATCTACCCACCAAGTCTGGATCAATGTCTGTCTCACCTTGATCTGACTCACCTTTTCACGTTTATTTGACTCTATTCGCCTCACCATGATCTAACTGTCCACCCGCCTTGATCTAACTGTCCACCCGCCTTGATCTAACTGTCCACCCGCCTTTATGTGACTGTTCACGTCACCTTGATCTGATTGTCCTCTCGCGTTGACCTGACTGCCAACTTCAACTTGTATTGACCTTGTCCACCTCACCTTGATGTAACTGCACGTTTTAACTTGATATGACTGCCCACCCCATATAGATTTGACACTGTCCACGATATCTAGATCTGACCATGTCCGCCTCACCTACATCTGACTCTGTCAACCTTACTTAGATCTGACTCTGTGTACGTACCTACATCTGACCTTGACCACCTCACCTTGCTCTGATCAAGTCATCTCACCTATATCTGACCTTGTTTACCTCACATATATCTGATCATTTCCACCTCACTTTGATCTGACAATATCCACCTCACCTTAATCTGACATTATCCATCTCAACTATATCTGACCCTGACCACCTCACATAGATCTGACCATGTCCATCTCATCTAGATCTGACTATGTCCAACTGTGTTCACCTCACCTTGATCTGGCTGTCCATTTCACCTTAATCTGACCCTGTCCATCTCACGTTTATCTTACCTTGTTCACTTCACCTTGATGTAACTGCTCGCTTTACCTTGATCTGACTGTCCGTCTCAACTATATCTGACTCTGTCCACATCATCTAGATCTGACCATGTCCACCTCACCTTTATCTGACCTTGTTCACCTCACCTAGATCTGACACTGTCCACATTACTTAGATCTGACTCTTTGTACTTCACCTAGATCTGACCTTGACAACCTCACCTTAATCTGACCAAGACCACCTCACCTTGATCTGATCAAGTTCCCCCTCACCTAGATCTGACCAAGTCCACGAAACCTTTATCTGACTATGTCTATCTCACCTAGATCTGACCATGTCCACCTCACCTAGATCTGACTGCCCAAATTACTTAGAATTGTCTCTATGTATTTCATTTAAATCTGATCTTGACCACCTCATCTTGATCTGACCAAGTCCACCTCAGTTAGATCTGACCAAGTCCACTTCACCTATATTTGACCATGTCTACCTCACATAGATCTGATCATGTTCACCTCACCTTGATCTGACAATGTCCACCTCATCTATATCTGACCTTTACCACATCACATAGATCTGACCATGTCCACCTCACCTAGATCTAAGTCTTTCCACCCTACCTAGATCTGACTCTGTCCACCTCACCTTGATCTGACTGCCCAATTCATCTTAATATGATCCTGTCCACCTCGCCTTGATTAGCTTTTCGCTTTACCTTGATCTGACTATCCACCTAATCTAGCTCCTACCATGTCCACCTCATCTAAATCTGACTGTCCACCTCACTTGGATCTGTCTGTCCACCTCATCTAGATCTGACTGTCCATTTTGCATAGATCTGACTGTCCACCTCGCCTAGAACTGACTCTGTCCACCTCACCAAATCTGACACTGTCCACCTCGCCTAGATTTGACACTGTCCACCTCGCTTAGATTTGACTCTATCCACTTCACCTTTATCTGACTCTGTCCACCTCGACTAGATCTGAATCTGTCCACTTCACCTTTATCTGACTCTGTCCACCTCGCCTAGATCTGACTCTATCCACCTCGCCTAGATCTGACTCTGTCCACCACACCTTTACCTGACTCTGTCCACCTCACCTTTACCTGAATCCGTCCATCTCGCCTAGATGTACTGTCCACTCAACTTGACCTAACTCTACGAGTAGAACACTAGCACCCACTTCCAGATGCATTGCTCACAAGGAATCGCGTGCCACCACCACTGAGCTATTGTAACTACGTTCTGTTCGCACTCATAGTAAAGTTTAACAAAACGTATGTAAAGGACCCATTCTCGCGCCTTGAGGCGTAAAGGATGCCTGGTGAGTAATGTAATGAACGCTTTAACATGCCTTAAAGAGGATTAAATTAGGCAAAGGTGTGTGACCTATATTTTAAAAAACCAGTTGGCACTACTAGGATGATGAGAAATTTTCGAGACACAGACATTCAATCGGGCATGTGTCCTTAATGACTCAATGATTATGCTCAGGACGATAGAGATGGGTCCGAAAAGAGTGGCTGCTGTCTCTGGAGCGGTATCGGCTGGCAAAGATTAGTTTCATCTTCGTGCCAGGGCATGCGGGTGTAAAAAGGAAGGAGCAGGCTGACAGGTTTGCAGGTAGGGCTACTGTGGTAGGCTGACGAACCATGGACCAGGCAGACATTCTCAATGCTCTGCGAGAAGTAATTCGTTTACGAGAACCAAGCGATGACTGGGAGTCTACATTCATGGTCAGGCTGCGGGATTTGCTGAGGAGGGGATCTGAGTACATATGAACTGAATGGTTCGATGTGCAATGAGGATGATCTGTCGACTAACTAACTAACTAACTAACTAACTAACTAACTAACTAAACTAAACTAACTAACTAACTAACTAACTAACTAACTAACTAACTGAGAAAGGTTACGGGTTCAATAGTCCTTAAGCTATATTTTTCTAAACCAAACAGCATTCAATGGGGTCAGTATCACGAAGACCGCATTTGCTTCCCATGACAATTTATGGTGACCATTTACCGCTGGATCGACTAGAAGCTCTGACCTTTACACACACATAAACAACCTAGAGTGATCAGTGTTTCCCAGCAGTTGTTGGTGGTGATGGTGTTGGTTATGACTGCCGCGGACACATGCATGCGCGTGCACACACACACGCAAGCACACACACTCACATACAGACACACCATACAGATACACAGACATATGCAGCCAGGGATGGATGCCCGGTCGGTTGGACGGACGGAGGAACGGAAGGACGGGCGACCAGCTAGACGGACGGATAGATAGACAGACAGGTAGGTAGGTTGACAGACAGACGGACGGAGAGAAGGACGGATGCACGATGGATAGATGGGCAGACAGGCTGATAGCTCGTCGGTGGTAATGTAGGTCAATGGGTAGGCAGGAGGGGGAAGTAGGTAGGTAGGTAGGTAAGTAGGAAAGTAAGTGGGAGATAGATAGGGAGGTTTTTAGGTTGGGAGGGTGGCTGATA
>OY992889.1:37350821-37363321 GCA_963921405.1 Cepaea hortensis
AGAACCGATTACTTGATATTGTTTTCCCTCCATAATATACGGTTCTTTTCCTTCTACCTAGCCTCTGTGATTTAGGTTGCCGTATTTTACCAGAGATTTTATTTGCGGTAACTTACGTTTTTTTTTTGTTTTTTGTTATTGCTTCTCCGGTTTAATGAGGTTTAGAGTACTCATCCGATTATTTCAAGATCGCATTAAAACAGAAACCGATTACCGAGATACCTCCATTGTTTACGAATCTACACGTCTCAGCTTTTCAAATTATTATTTTTGCGGAGGTAAGGAGACTGTCTTTTTAAGACGTAAGTTGACTCGTGGATATATATATATATATATATATATATATATATATATATATATATATATATATATATATATTGCATATCCTATTTACAGGGCATTGCAGTCAACACCAGCATTTTACAGCTGCTGTTGATGTCTTGGCAAGTTTTATGTTCAGTGGTTTGCTATTGCTTTATGAACGTCCGGCTCACATACTTTTCCATAAGAAACTGATGCAACGCGATCCGCTGGCGAATCTTGCGCAGCTGTGTTTCATACCTGGGTATACGGGATTACGAACAGCGTCCTTAACTCCTTCATCAGGGAGACTGGCATATATATATATATATGAGTGTGCGTGTGTTTGTATGAGTATATATCAAGCACTTGGAATCAACGACTGGCAAGAGAAGGTCAACCAGAGAGACGAATGGAGACGGGTTGTATCTGCAGCAAAGAACCTCAATGGCTCGGAACGCTGAAGAAGAAGAAGAAGATATATATATATATACCACCGTCTCCGTGGCCTAAAGGCTTGCCAGCGGTGACCGATTTAACAGCAGACCACATCGTTCTGGGGTTTTAGCATGTTGGTATTGGGGCCGGTCGTTCAGAAATCAATGACAAACTACTGAACGTAAAACTTGCCCAGACATCAACAACAGCAGTAACATGCTGGTGTTGACAACGATGTACTGTAAATAGGATATGCAATATAATTGTGTGTGTGTGTGTACGTATATATGTGCGTATGGGTGTGTATACACGTCTGTGGGTGTTTATGTGTGTTTATCTTGACTTTATCGTTTTATATTTATAGAATCTGAAGCCCATGATGAGTGTCAAGAAACGAAAGTATGACCTGTCTTATTTGAATTATGGATTCACAAATATCGTCATCAACGGAGAAGAACGACCTCAGTGTGTTATTTGTAGTAAAAGTTTGTCAAATGATTCTATGAAACCGACACAGTTGAAGAATCATTTGTTGAATGTTCATCCTCAATACAAGGACAAGGACAAAACCTATTTTGAACGTCTTGGGAATGCTGTCAAAAGGATGAGACTGGATTTAACAGGGGTATTCCAAGAAACAAACCAAAAGGTTACTGAAGCTTCCTATGTCGTAGCACTGGAGATAGCGAAGCAGAAAAAAACCACACACAATCGGGGAATCTTTGATCAAACCTTGTTGTCTCAAGATGGTGGAAATTGTGTTGGGAAATGAATCAGGGAAAAAACTTGCAGCGGTTTCACTATCAAACGACACTGTTCAAAAGAGGATCAGCGATATGGCCAATGACATCAAGGATCAAGTTGTGCAAGAGATCACGTCTGCAGCATTTGGGTTGTACTCAATTCAAATTGATGAATCGACTGATGTGGCATCGTGTTCTCAGTTGATAGTGTTTGCAAGGTATGTGCATTCAGGATCATTTAAAGAAGAACTTCTTGTTTGTTCTCCTCTTGAAACAACTACCATGGCCTCTGATATTTTGGAAAAGGTTTCATCTTTCCTTGAATCAGAAATGCTTTTATGGAATAATATGTGTGGGTGCTGTACAGATGGAGCACCAGCTATGTTGGGGACCAAATCAGGATTTAAAGTTAGTGTGAAGAAATGTGCCCCAAAAGTGAAAGGCATTCATTGCATGATCCATCGTCAAGCACTAGCCTCCAAAACACTTCCAGCTCCTTTGGGGAAGGTTTTGGATCAAACCGTTCAGGTAGTGAATTTTATCAAAGGAGAAGCTCTCAACTCACGGCTTTTTAAGCAGTTATGCATTGACATGGATGCAGACCACCATTTGCATCTTTTCCACACAAATGTTCGATGGCTGTCAAGAGGAAATGTAACTGCGCGAGTATATGAGCTGAGAGACGAGCTCAAATTATTTTTTGAAGTTCAGGGTAAGATGGACTTTTTCGCCTGGCTGGATGATGAGGAATGGATCATGCGCCTTGCCCATTTAGTTGATATTTTTTGCAGTTGAATAAACTCAATCTTCAGATGCAAGGAAGGAATACAAATATCATACAATTTGTGGATGCCTTGAGAGCTTTTATGAGCAAGCTGGAAAACTGGAAAAGAACGGTCAATATGACAAATGTTGCAATGTTTGAGAAGCTGTCATCCGTTCTCGTTGTTGATGGTAAAGACCAAGTACTTCCACAATTTGCAAAAAATGAAATTGTGCAGCATTTGACAGCGCTAGAAAATGAATTTGAGCGATATTTTCCTGAACTTAGTGATGATTAGCTGGATTTGGTGCGAAACCCATTCAAATTATCAGTTGAAAAAGTTTCTGATGATTGTCAAGATGAATTTCTGGAGCTGAAACAATGATTCGGGGGCAAGGGATGTGTTCAGTGAGAAACCAATCACGGAAGTTTGGCTTTTAATGTGCGGTTCATACCCAAAAGTGGCAGAAAAAGCAAATCCGTGCATTGCTTCCATTTGCGTCAACATATCTTTGTGAGTCAGGCTTTTCAGCTCTGCTAGAAATTAAAACGAAACGACGCAACAGATTAGATGTTGAAAACGATCTCCGTTGTGCCCTTTCAAGCACTCCTCTGCGTATTTCAGAATTGCTGCGGGAAAAACAATCACAGTGTTTTCATTGATTACAATTTTCATTTAAATTACGAATCTACAATATCCAGGTTTTGTAATGAGCGTTTTGTTTGATGAAGCACAATTTTCTGGCATCCTGGTGTCGTATATTAATTCTTTGACGTTTTAACTATTTGTTTATTGTAGTATGATTAATGTGGTGTTTTAATAAAATATTGCGAATGTAAAAATGCTTCTATTTAAGTTTTAATATCCATCAGCATATTCATTTGCTATTAACTGTAGAAAACTACACTATAAAATGTATCTTTACATGCGAAGGTTATGTACAACTATGGAAGAAAATAAGTATTTTCACTATTATAGGCATGTTTTTTTAATGCACCTTTTGAGGCTGACAATTTTGGAAAGTTGGAAGGGGGGGGGGGGGGATGACGTTCTGAAAATATGGTGAAGGGGGGAATGGGCCAAAAAAAGTTGAGAACCACTGTTTCCTGAACATCCACCTTACAGCCGACTTAGCCCCAAGCGATGTCCACCTTTTTTGTCCACCCAATACACACATTGGCGGGAGACATTTCGAGAATGACGCCGAAGCTGAATGTGAAGTGAAAACGTGGTTTAGAATACAGAGCACGCAGGTCTATGCGGCCGGTTTGGGAGGACTAATAAAACGATAGGATAAGTGCATCAATGGTTGAGGAAATTATGTTGAGAAATAAAGGGACAATGTATGCATACAAATAAACTGGTTTCAAGTTGTTATCATATTTAGTTATTTTTCTACAGCAATTTGTGACTTATTTATTGACTTCCTCTCGTAGCGTGTTCAAAATTATGTCACCGTATTGCTTCTCCACACCAAGTCGTCACATAGGAACACGATTTTTCTCTGAGTTAGAGCAGGTTTACGCGCGAACGAACGAACGAACGAACGAACGAACGAACGAACGAACGAACGAACGAACGAACGAACAAACTTTATTTTCAAAATGTTAAGAATTGGGCACACAGGCCCGTCTGACATTCTGCCCTTCTTCTCTATTTCCTCTCATTCATTATTTCATTCAGCCACTTATGTAGCTAATCTTAGACAGCAAACGTACACTAAGCATTAAAACGCATAAAAATCATCAATAATACATGACTCTCTGAGGCAATGTTTACAATGGGCATTATAATTACAAAAAGAAGGTGTAACGTACCATACATGTGTGACTGTTTATTGGCTAGTTGTCGTTTTAGATAATTTTCCATTATTATTCTTTTAGAGGGGGCATGAAGTCTGTACTGAGGTAGTGTTCAAACAGGTCTAGAAAGTGAGCTGGTCAACTAATCCCTTTTCTTGTTCTAACTGCCCGTTCAAACTCAAAAAGTCTGTCCATCAATTAATAAGGGACCCCTGTACACGACTTAAAGCGATTTTGGTATATGATGCTAGACTCCTGTTTATAGATGTCATATATTTTTGAAGGGAGTGGGAGATCACTGTAGTGCATGCCCCATCTCTAACAAAAGATGTAGAGCCCCATCCTCTTCTATCTTCAATAACCCCAGAATATGAACCTTGAGTTATCTGCAGGCCTCGTTCTATTAAGTATTGTCTAGGAGATATAGATTATGGCCCTGGTAAGAATGGTAATTACTAACTGGGAATCTGCCCCTTCTCCAATGATTCTGATAGCTCTGGAGCCCCCTTTTAGTTGATCAAATCTGAGGAAAGTCTGGAGAATTTTCTCAGCCTGATTTAGATGAAGAAAACATGCATGTTGAGCAGTTGATAGATTTAGAGTCTTTTTATTTCCCCATTCAGTAAGTCATTATGAGTTAATTTATCTTTAAACAATCAAACACATAAACAATCACATCAGATTCCGACACATGATGTACAAAGAAGTTGTTGATACAGATAGGTTTGAACTTGACAAATTAACAGAAGGTCAATTCATGTTAATCATTTATTGACTGGCCTGAGCCTTCTGGTCAGTACATACATCTCTATTGTGATTTACACAAAGTAATAGAACAGTTGCACATTGGACCATTGTCCCAGACAAGCAATAATAAGCATCAATATATGAGATGTCAACAAGTGTGAAAACATAGTAAACATTTTGATGTTGTACATATTAAGTATGATAGTGTTGTCTCAACCATAAACATATCAGTGTTCCTGTAATTGGGTGTGGGTTCTACCTATCAGAAAAGTAACCTGGTGACTGGAGGATTAGGTAAGCCAGGGTCCATTGACTGATGGATCCACTTCAGGTCTGCCCGTATAGCTCCTCTGAAGGCCTCCCCATGCTCTGCTCATAGCGAAGTCATCCTCCCTCTCACTTGTGGTTCATCTCTTTCTCTCGGCTTCCCTCCCTCAGGTCTGATTTAGGTGGTTAATTGGCTGATGTGTTGGGTGGTTGTT
The DNA here is from genome assembly GCA_963921405.1 of Cepaea hortensis. Lineage (NCBI taxonomy): Eukaryota > Metazoa > Mollusca > Gastropoda > Stylommatophora > Helicidae > Cepaea > Cepaea hortensis. Next base: position 37,356,098 of record OY992889.1, read on the forward strand.
GGTATGTAGCCACCAAGATCACTGATGAATATTCGCATAAATATATACATTCCTACCAATACAATAAATAAGAAGTAGGTCGGAAGAAATCTAAATTCCTGAAGTAGGAACTAGTTCCCCTCCCCTCCTTTTCTCTCTGAGCTAGTGTTGGGTTAAGTTGGGGTGGTCAGAGATTATCACACGGTGTACGCCTTGTATCAACTTGTTCCTGCTGTATGTAAATTCTCCTTTGACCGGGGTCAGTGAACGTGTACAGTAAGACATTGACAAGAGTGAGAATATGTCAAGATGCATGTAAATAAATGACATACATTTAGAACATTTCTTCCACTAAATGGTGTTTACAATGTGTATAAATAATTCTCTGTGTTTTCCCAATTAACTACTTCTTCTTCTTGTGTCTAATAACTCTCTTCCATTACCTGTTGTTGTTGTGATGTTGAGTGTTGGGTTGTGTGGTGATGAGTGGTGTGGAGTGGTGTTGTGTTTTAAGTTATGTTGAGTAATGAGTTAAGTTCACTGCGCGTGATGATGTTCCGCGAAGCACAACTTTCTCATGTGTTGCAGTTCATGTGTGCCCTTATCTAATTAAATTTGACATAAATATAAATATTTATTTCGCCAAACCCTATTAATTCTATAGATAAAGGAGAAAGGAAAGATTGATTTCACTTTCAGCTTTCTAGATTGTAAATAGGCATAGATAAGTCTGTTTTAGAACAAGGCACTTATTCTAGTACACGAACTGTCTTTTCAGCTGTAGATAGTGACGCATCTTTAACAATGTTTCTGGTGAAATGCACAAGATTGCTTTCGAATCATCACTTCTCACAGTTGTTTAGAATAGAATATAGTAGTGGAATGCACTTCTTAAAGTTAATAATTATCTCTAAGAATATCAGAGATTGTAGTTTCATCGAAGAGGATATTCTGCCCGGGAATGGCTTTGCGTCGTTAGAATCTACAGTCGAGCATTTTTACATTTCAGAGGTTTTAATTAATAATCATACATTTCAATTGACATCACAAACATGGGTTTACATTACTTGATACATCGGGTTCTTAGTCTAATCAAGGGCCAACAAACGTACCTCGGATCCAGACTTTTGCCTTGCCCATTGAATTTTTGGTCACACACTCTTCTCACATCCGTCCATGGAGCGAGTTCAGACAAAAGTGCGGGCTTATTAACATTTCTGATGAAATAGTAATATATGTTAATTATGCACTGGCGCGAAGGCGGTCATGTGGTTTTCCTATCCAATAGTTTTCTGAGCTTGGTCTGATGAAATCTTTCCAAGAATCCACGTCATTTGTCACTTGTTCAGTTCCAGTTTTGATGTTAAGTTTTAAGTCCCAATCTCCAATTGCGTTTGTGAAGTCAATTTCTTTTAATGTTGTTTCCTCTTTTTGCGGCAGTTGTTGGTAATGAATAATGTTGGCTGCGTTATGCCACATGGCCCCACTCCAGATTGTTCTATGGTATGGAACTATGTTTCCAACATTTTCAGTTATCAAGTTGTTCCCATTTTTCCTCCCTTGTATTCTCTTCTGCATCTGATTGACCTGGTTCATCAGGCACTGGGTGTCGACTCAGGAAGTCCGCTCCCACATTCATTTTCCCAGGAACATACTCAACCTGGAACGAGTAAGGTTGAAGAAGCAGCGACCACCTCATAAGTCGTGCATTCAGAGTCTTAGATGCTGCGAGAAACATGAGTGGTTGATGGTCACATTGCACTGTGAAGTGTCTGCCATATAGGTATGCTTGAAATTTCTGTACACTCCATACGAGCGCAAGACATTCTCTCTCGATAGTACTGTAATTTCTCTCTGCTGCATTCAATTTCCTGCTAGCATAGGCTACAGGGAATAGCTCTGATGGTACATCTCCCTTTCTCTGCAACAGCGTTGCCCCAATTCCTATGTTACTGGCATCGGTGCGCAGCACGAATGGTTGGTCGAGGTCTGGTAGATGTAAGACTGGATGAGCAGTTAATGCCTGCTTTAATGCTGTGAAAGCTCTCTCACAGTCAGCTGACCAAGTGACTTTCTCTGGTTTCCCCTTTTTGGTAAGATCCGTTAAAGGTGCTGACAGAGTATTGAAGTCCTTGATGTATTTTTGATAGAATCCACATAAGGATACAAATGATCTTACATCCTTCTTTGTTTTTGGACGAGGTGCTCTCTGGAGTTTGTCCACATTTCCCTCTTGTGGAGTTATCAGTCCATGAGATATCTTATGACCTAGAAAGTCCAATTCTTGGAATCCTATCTGACACTTCTTTGGTCTAGCCGTCAATCCAGTTTCTCTGAGGCGCCTGAACAAAAGATGCAGGGTTTCTACATGCTCTTCAAATGTTTCAGTTGCGATCAGGATGTCATTCATGAAGTGACTGATGTCTGGATGCTGTAGTGGGTCAAGTAATTTTCTCATCATACGTGTAAAGACGCTGGGAGCATTACTTAATCCGAATGGAAGAACGTTGAACTCATAGTGTCCTCCAGGCGTGCTGAAAGCTAACCATGGTCTAACTTCCGGTTTTACAGGAATCTGGTAATATCCCTTACTGAGATCAATCCTAGTAAAGTACTTAGCTCGGTTGAGTGCTGTGAAGAGTTTATTCTGATCAGGCAGAGGTTCTGCTTGGAATTCAGTTATAGCATTGAGCTGTCGATAATCGATGCACAATCTATGTTCTCCACTTGGCTTTCTCAATAATACGACGCTAGCACTGTAAGGTGATTCAGATGGTGAGATTATTCCTGCGGTGAGCAGCTGTTGTATTTCTTCCTCTAAAGTCTTTTGCTTTGCATAAGGAACTGGGTAAGTCTTGACTCGCACAGGCACTGTGTCATTCAACTTCATGTCAAATTCCTCCAAATCAGTTCTTCCTGGCTTATCAGTAAGTACTTCTGCATATTTTGCCATAAGTTCCCTAATCTGCTTTTGCTGATCCTTTGTTAAGTTGGGATTGATTTCCACATCCTTAAAGGTCTCTTTGGCTTGCAGTTGGCACTCGACTCCCATTGTTGATCCTTCTTCGACTTCAGTAGCCACACTCATGGCCATCAGATGTGCAGGTTCGGTGGTTGAGGGTCTTTCATGATATTTCTTCAAGAGGTTTATGTGAAATACTTTCATCTTGCCTTTGACTGAAATTCTGTAGTTGGTAGGTGAGATCTTCTCCGTCACTACATAAGGTCCTCTCCATCCTATTTGCAGCTTATTCTGACTGGTTGGAAGCAGCAACATCACCTTCTCTCCTACCTCTAACTCTCTATCCTTTGCCTTGCGGTTGAAGTTACGAGCAATTCTTCGTCTGGCTTGACGTAGATTGACATTCGCTTGTTTCCAACTGTGTTGTAAACGATTTTTCAACTCGGCAACATATGTAGATGCAGTCACGACTGTATCATCTGTAGTATTATCAGTCCATGTTCGCAGTAACGCCTCAAGGGGTCCCTTGATTGGTCGTCCAAACAACAGTGTGGCTGGAGCAAAACCTGTTGAGTGATGGGGTACTTCCCTGTAAGCGAATAAAGCTGCGGGTAAATACAAGTCCCAATCCTCTGTCTTCTCCTGGGCAATTTTGCGCAGGATACTAATCAATGTCCCGTTCCACCTTTCCACAAGTCCATTTGACTGAGGGTGATATGGTGAACTGAAGATATGGCGTGCATGAAAAAGTCTGAAGGTCTCTTCCATGAGCTTACCACGAAACTGTGAACCGTTATCCGTCAAGATCCTTTGTGGGAATCCTAGACGTGTGAATATTCCTAATAATGCATCAGCGACGTGTTTGGAGTCACAGCTGGGCATAGGAACTGCTTCGGCCCACATGGTTGTTGTGTCCACAAGCGTTAATATGAATCGGTTTCGCCTCTTCGTTGCTGAGAGAGGTCCGATTATGTCTACTGCCACTTTCTCAAATGGAATTCCAGTGATTGGCGATTCACCCAACATTGCCGGTGGTGTCCGGTGTTTTGGTGATACTTTCTGACACTGTGGGCATGATTTTACAAACCGTTGTATGTCTGAATTCATCCCTGGCCAAAAGTAGTGAGTGGTAATCCGCTGTGTAGTAGCGTTGATACCCATGTGCCCACTGAATGGTAGACTGTGACCCATCTCTAAGATCTGAGTCCTGTATTGAGTTGGTACAACAAGTTGATTAAACTCTTGTCCAGCTCGTCCTGCTTTTCTGTAAAGAAGTGCTGACTTCATGAACAGATCACCTTTACGTAGAGGTAAATGTGATTTTGGCAGTTTTCTGAAGCAGGGTTCCAAGGTGCTGTCGGCTTCTTGTGCCCTCTTCAGTTCCTCCGTTCGAGGGATTGGCGTAGTTGTTTCTGGAGTTTTTGTTGCCTGTGATCGAGTGGTCATGGTCGCCATCGCCACAGGTTGAACAGGTTCTCCTAGAACGATAAATCTACGGCCGAGGATTACAGGATATATCGGATCGTCCAAGATTGCTGCCTTGATCGTCCCAGTGACATACCGCGAGGCTATGTTCACTTTTGCCACTGGAAGAGACATATTTGTTGAACTCTTCAGTGGTCCCTGTAATTCCACTATTTCCTCTGTCACCTGTTCAGGGTGAACTAAGGATGATGAGACAACACAGTCATATGATAATCCAGTATCATATAAACAGGTCGTTTGGAATCCATTTAGCAAGATGGATTCTACAACCGGAATACGAGACGATGTGTCTTGATGAGGTGTCTGTTTGGACGTTTCACCAGTGCTCACTTTTCTCTCTTTTCGGTTGGCCAAACATGCCGCTGTGTGTGGAGGTGGCTTCTTTCTGCAATTCTGAAATGTGTGACCTTTAATTTTGCAATGGGTACAGAATGGTTTGTCCTCCCTCGGCGCTGTTTGGACTGAGTGTTGAGTGTTTTTCGGGGATTTCCCCTTTTTCCCGGTGGCTACAGTGTTTTCACCCTCTTTTGGCTGTGGAGTTTTGTTTTGAGAGGGGGTGTTGTTCGAACGTCCCTTTCCTCCCATCTCCTTTTGAGATTTCTCAAATCTCTCTGCCAGGATGATTATAGTTTCCAGGCGGTCAGCCCCGTTTTGGGTTAGGAATGCCTTCATTTCGTTCTGCATTTTCCCCTTGATCTGATCAATGATAATCATTTCACGGAGTCCTTCATAATTTTCCTCAAATCCTCCCAAGCAAGTCCATCTTTGTATGTATGACTTCAGTCTTTCCACTAGTTGTGCGTAGCTCTCACCCGGTTCCTTCCTTGCGGCTTTGAACCTTAGTTTATAAGATTCGGAGTCCACTTCGAATCGGCTCAAGAGTGCCGTCTTGAGTGTTGTGTAGTTCTGTTGTTCCTCTCTAGTGAGTCTTGAGAACACTTCATACGCCGTGGATCTTAAGGCCTGCGCCAACTTCGTCGCCCATCTACTTTCTTCAAGCCCACAGCTGACAGCCATTGCCTCGAAGCGTGATAATAATCCTTCGATGTGGTCAGTCTGTTCATTAAAGGGTTCCAGAGGAAATGACATAGCTCCTGAATTAAGTTGAGAGACGTGAGGTGGTTCTGTCACTGGCGATCCTGATGAGGTTGAGGGTGTAGGACCACTCCCTTTCTCTATCCTCCGGATCTCCACTTCAATCTCCATTCTCCTCAACTCCAGTTGGTGTTGACGCTCTCTCTCCTTATCTTCCATTTCAGCCTGTAGTCGTTTCTCTTTCTCCTCCAATTCTGCTTGAAATCGTTTCTCTTTCTCCTCCAATTCTGCTTGAAATCGTTTCTCTTTCTCCTCCAATTCTGCTTGAAACTGTTTGTCCCTCTCAGCCAATTCAGCCTGAAGCTGTTTTTCTTTCTCAGCCAAGTCAGCCTGAAGTTGTTTTTCTTTGAGAGCCAATTCAGCCTGCAGTCTCTCTCTTTTGTCGAATGCATCTGAAACATAGTTAGCTAGCTCAAGGCCATCTAACCCGCATTCTCTACCTGTTTCTGTTATTTGGGCTCTAAACTTTGCAGTTTCCGCCATGTCTATAATTTATTGCTTTGCTCTGCCTATCAATATAATTGCAGTTAGTCTGATCCGCGTAAGTTTGTCAGTCCCTGATCTGCAAAGATACAACAGAGCATGTGCAATATTAAAAACACCCTATGTTATGTCTGTCTGTCAATGCTGGAAAAGCCAAAGGCAGCAGGCACTGAAGTAACCACATTTAATTCCCAGTAAAGAAAAGAATTCTGAAATTAGACAGAGTTTTCCCAACGGGTAAGATTTTCCGGTGGTTGATGAAATGCTGTTAAGTTCAGACTCCACAGGAATAGAACACCTTCTCTGAAAGAGAAGTAGTGTTGGTAGAGTAGATACACACTATATATTTCACCTGGAGCAACTCTCTCTGAAGTATAAGCCTATTTGAACATGGCCCCCTTCTCCAGGAGTAAAATCAGTCACCTACTCTTATTTATCTATAAATGTCATTCATATCATGTGGCTGTCAATCAATACCCCACATGGTATCTGTTAAACATTCTAGAAAATGACAATGTTAATAATCTAAAGATAACTGTGTTCATGTATTTTTAGGTGATTGTTTAAAGGTTAATATATGGGAACCATCCAGGACTTAGCCCACAATATGTCATATATTTTTGAAGGGAGTGGGAGATCACTGTAGTGCATGCCCCATCTCTAACAAAAGATGTAGAGCCCCATCCTCTTCTATCTTCAATAACCCCAGAATATGAACCTTGAGTTATCTGCAGGCCTCGTTCTATTAAGTATTGTCTAGGAGATATAGATTATGGCCCTGGTAAGAATGGTAATTACTAACTGGGAATCTGCCCCTTCTCCAATGATTCTGATAGCTCTGGAGCCCCCTTTTAGTTGATCAAATCTGAGGAAAGTCTGGAGAATTTTCTCAGCCTGATTTAGATGAAGAAAACATGCATGTTGAGCAGTTGATAGATTTAGAGTCTTTTTATTTCCCCATTCAGTAAGTCATTATGAGTTAATTTATCTTTAAACAATCAAACACATAAACAATCACATCAGATTCCGACACATGATGTACAAAGAAGTTGTTGATACAGATAGGTTTGAACTTGACAAATTAACAGAAGGTCAATTCATGTTAATCATTTATTGACTGGCCTGAGCCTTCTGGTCAGTACATACATCTCTATTGTGATTTACACAAAGTAATAGAACAGTTGCACATTGGACCATTGTCCCAGACAAGCAATAATAAG
>OY992889.1:37368321-37373321 GCA_963921405.1 Cepaea hortensis
GAGAACTATTTTCTTCTTTCATTCACCACTTGGTTGTCTGATTTGTTGTATGTGATAATTTGGAGAAATCCATTATCCAAGCTACATGAGCGTGTGGCTTATGCATGTACAGGAGATACATTTAGATTCATCCTGTATGATGTTAAACATTGGGGAGACTGACTACTTAGGAGAAATTCCTGAGAGCTCCCAGTCTCTTGATAGCGTCCAAATTAACGTTGATTATTTGGACCAACACTTTGAGTGCCTACCAAGATTGTGGTGAAACCACTTGGTTTGAGGAATGGCACCAGTTCACCTTGTCTGCATGATGTCTGCATGAGGACAGACATGACTTAGGACATTCAATACCCCAGACAGATTCAGGGAAGGCATTTAATGTTCGACAGGACTGTGCGACCAGCCCTTCCGACAAGACAGTATGAATGAATCAGAAAGGGAAAGAGTAAGTGAGGTGAACTTATATGGGAAACACTCCATTACATAAATGGAGGTGATTGTGTATGTTTTGAGCTATAGATGTTCCAAATAGTTTTATGAATATATACATATATATTTATTTATTTAGAACTGATATATGTTATGTAACATGCCATCATATATATATCATCATACCATCATATATTATGACTTGAATGTATGTTTATATGAATGTATAGACATATGTGTTTGAGATGTGTAGACGTAGATACTACCCATCTCCGTTCGTTTCATTCCAGATCTCTTAGGAGCAATGGACAGTCAACAACCCATATCCGGAAGTGACTTAGCCTTGTGAAGGGACCAATTTGGACTCCTTCAATCTGACAGTGAACTGCGTCTCACTGGGGGAAGCATGACCTATGTGCTTCTGAGCTTTTCAGCCAGATGAGTTACGTATACCATAATATAATCATCATCATCATATGATCATCAATAGCAATAATAAACCCAGTTGTTGTATTTTAAAACTCAATTTGTCCGTATAATTCTAAATGTTTATAAATGTTTGTGTAGCTTAATCAAGTACACACATTATTGTATCATTTAGTGGGGGTTCGCACATATTGTCCAGAAGTGGGAATCTATGTCCGGGAGGTATCTTGCCTATGCAGTCATAAGTAACCAGATTACGTTGCATGTCTTAACTCCTCCTTTCTCACTTCTGGTGATACCAAGTACAGCCATATATATATATATATATAGATATATTCTATCTTCAACGAGCCACTTCTTGGCTGTTTTCTTGAGTATCAGGGACAGTGTCTTAAATCAGCATAAAAGACATTAGTTCCACGTTTTCTCTCTGGGATCTGGGTGGTAACTAGTCCCTTCTGACAGAGTTAGGGGATCTTAAACTGCATCCAGAACTAAACACCGGTAGAAGAAAATGATTTTGGCTGAGTGGTTGCCCATCTGGGATCTACCCCCAGCCAGTTGGTGACATATTGGGACGGCTCGTCCGCTATAGAATCCGGGAGTAAACCCTAGAGCCTATTGGTCTGCTCGCCCGCTATAGAATACGGGAGTAAACCCTAGAAAACTTGGTTCGCTCGCAAGGAACGAACCTATTTCAAATCTGTTAGTCTGGTATTATTCTGGTCTTGCCCATGGATAGAACCTAGGTAATTCTCACTTACATTCTTAGCAGCATTAGTTAGTTATAATTTATTTCTAATGTAATAGCTTGCTTGATTGTAGGCAAGATTTTGACACATCAGGACTTCTCATCCATGATAGAATCAGAGAATAAATTCTAGACTATTGATTTTCATAAACCATTCTTTCATTCTTCACCCATTACATTTGCTAAGTATTAACTTAGGAATTTGTTTCTAGGGAAGTCTGTAGAATTTAAATAACTTGTTAAAAAGTTAATAATGGATAATATCATATGAGTTAATTTACATCATTCACCACTGTAGAATTAATAATCACATTAATTAGTGATATTAATTAGTTTATTGATGATTTACTTGATGATTTTTTGATTACATGCTTTATCATTTGATTTAATCATGAATAATTTGATAATTCTTAGTTAATTCAGTGTATGACGGACTGCTTTGCATCAACTTTCTCACTCTAATTCACTACTATCATTCTCATAGCAGTGTCTGTTCCTCTTGTCACTATCCTGCTCTAGCATAAATCTGACTAGCTCTCTGTAGGGTAATAATATAATTACTTACCTGAGTTTAAGCTGAGAAGAGATCATGGATGCACGCACAGATTTCTTAGAGTCCGCTAGAGGATGGGGCATAAGGCTCGGCTTAGTAGGAGAGAAGCTAGAACTATTTATTAGAGAAGAAATGGATTGGTGGGACAAAGAAGATGAGCAGATGATGAAAAGAGTTGCAGAATTAGAAGCAGATATGCGTCACAAAGCTGAAGAAGATGAGATGAAGAAGAAGCAAATTGAAATACTGAACGTGGAGGAATCTACCAGCTCGATTGAGGAAAAGCCAATCACTCAAGCCGAAACTCTGATAGAAAGCGGGGAAGCTGACCGTCACAAAGAAGTGGCATGCATTCCTTCGCAAATCCCCATGGCTCAGAAAAACCAAAACTTGCGCACAGAAAGGCAGATGCTTCCCTCGCCTATTCCTAAAAATATTAAAAATAAACGGAATAGGAATAAATGTACCAAGCGTTCGGTAAACAGTCACAAACGTGATAAATGTTTACACCGCAATGAAAGCGGATTAGCTGGCTTGGCAACCCAGCAATCTCAGGAGCTTCCTAAGACTTCCCAAAGGAGAAAAATCCAGGAGGAGGAGGACCTGAGGAAAACTATTAAAGAGATCGAAGGCGAGACCTTACCCGACTCTTTTATTCCCTTCAGTTCAGAGAAACTAGGAGTGGAAATGAATTCAACTGAGACCGGAATGGATGTAAAACAGGATTCCATTGTTTCTCACGGTGTGGCCACACAAGATGAAATAATTATCAGTTTGAATTACTTATCTCAGGTGGGATATGGCATTGAAAATGACATCCCACAACATTCACTTCTATTGGATTTGGAACAAGAAAACCAGACCAGGGAGAGAATACCTCAATTGGACTTGGCACAAGAGAGCCCAGCCATGGAGGACAAACAAGACACGGAGGAGAATTCTTACGATGTCAGTATCTTGGAGTCTTTCGAAAAGGAAACTCAAGATACACAAAGCATTCATGTAGGTTATACCACGGACTCTGATTCAGGGACGATAAACATGTCTGCTAACAACAAAGAAGAAAATACTTCTTTGGACAGGATGAAGGTAATGCCTATCATCAACACAGCTGAAGCTAACAGGGGATCACAAATGATGGACTCTGCAGCGGAACAAAACCGGAGCGGTTGGTATACTCAACACTCAGGACCTTGTTTACCTTTCACTTCAACCAATGTTGGATGGGGAGAACAGCTGTTTATGTATACTTCTACAAGGAGTGATACAAATTCACAGTTCTTGGGGAACAACATGATTTCTCAAAGCTGGACAACTTCTACTAGCCTTATACTTTCAAACACAGATTCAAAATGGAACTCTGTTGAAGAGGAACGCACCTGGATAAAGAATTATCGAGGGAAGAAAACTCTTAAATCAGGAGAGAGTAAACGGATGCCCTACCAAGAAAGAGGCAAGTATGAGTTGAATGCACATCATAAAATTATGATGTTTAGCAAATTTCCTGCCAAAAGGAGGAGATTAAAGGATTTTATGATCTTTGGCCGACGGAGGAAAAGAAAATGGAGCAACATTACTGCAACCAATTCTTTTAAGAAAACACTGATGGCACTTCCTCTGCTTATAGGACAAGGGCCAGAAATTGAGTGGAAAATAACAGTCTCTCTGCGGCGCCGGAGAATCTTGTTATACATTTTGCAATTTCCCGGCTGGGAAAAAGTAAAACCTCCAGAGGACAGGACATTACCGAGCAATAGCCTGGAAATCCGACACAACACCAGGAGCAAAGATTTGCAAGATTTATCCTGGGAGAATGGACATGGGATATTTCTTTTGACTCATAGAACATCCCACTGCCACAAAGAATATTGGGAACCCAGACTTGGAGGCAGTTGGAGAACGGAGAGAACTTAGATACATTCTTGAATGCTGCCGAGGCTCTGTTATAGGCTTCATTAATGAACCTACTTAAATTGGAGAGCTATGTGGCGGGACAGCCCGGCAGCATCATAATTACACAAGTTTTCAAGGAATTACAGAGCCCACAATATTTTTCTAAAAGTCTCTAAAAGAATAAACGTTCCCCAGAAGAGGATAAAAACGTAAGAGAAAAATACAGAGTCACTTAGAGCCCGCACTATCATTTTTACTACATTGGTAGATCAAAGCAACGTCTGGTCTCTACATCTAAGAGATTTTCCCTTTGATGTTCTGATCAACCAGACATCGCGGAGCCAGTCAGTTGAGATTGACGTGTTAGTTTAGAATCAAGAGGGTCAGCCAGACCCGTCTGAAATAATACATGGCAGTGCTACTCAGGGGAAAACCCCGTGGGATCCAAAGACGGCAATTTAATGCAGGCCTAACACCTATCTAAAAGTCCAGACTTTGTGGAGCCGGGACGTCTGTAATTGCCACCACAAAGGAGCAATTAGGACCAGATGCTTAACACCTCTCCGCAATACTACGGGGCAAAGTAGAAACCCATGGCTGACACATTCCGGCCAGCAACCGGGAAGGCTGGTGTTACCAGCCTATTGGAATGTAATGACGCAACTGCATTGCCGCCAAAGCAGGTTTCATTGTTTCAGGCGTGGGGGGCATCGGTCAATTTGATTGACACATGAAACTACCCTTCACAGGAAAGGAGGAGGGGTGAAAAGAATTTGGCACTTAATCCATCTAGGTAAATCGTCCTACATGAAAAATAGGTGGAGCTAACAGGAACTTGGACATATTAATTAACCAACCTGGAAACTAGCCAGGAATTGAATAGAATAAAACGACATGCATGGCCAGCAAGACTTCAGACGCAAATTCACAATAGCATTCTTAGGATAC